>JACEGR010008338.1:0-38095 GCA_014170235.1 Listronotus bonariensis
TTAAACAAAGTCCTCATGTGTTATATCCAATTTTTAATAGTTTCGAAATATGGCCATCCTCGGGAAGTTGATAGTAAACTGGCATTATAAAATAGAACACTCTGTATATTGCATCACCATTAAATAGATATTTTAAAGAGCTTTAAGAAAATACTCTACATTTTGATATGTCATCAAAATCTGAAAATTATGTTAAATTTTCATTATTTCCACAGCTTCAAGCTATAAGCACTAAGTTTAGTGTCAAAGATAAAATAGACATTAATATCTACTATTTTTTTCGATTTGAATGGCCATATTTCCAAAACTACAAGAGATAGACATATCAAATGTGGTATTTTTTAAAGCTCTTTAAAATATCTATTTAATGGTAATGCAATATACATGGTGTTCTAATTTTATAATGCCAGTTTACTATCAAATTCCCGAGGATGGCCATATTTCCGAAACTATTAAAAATTGGATATAACACATGAGGACTTTGTTTAAAACTTCTTGATAGATCTTTCGATTGGTGATATAATATACAGGGTGTATCATTTAAAAAATATATATTTTTGCAATAAATAAATAAATCGAAAACCCGATGTTCAATTGTTTTTTTTTACAGCACGTTAATCAGCGGAAAAATTACTACAACTATACTTATTTAACCGACTTCATATCTCCAATAATAAAGAAGTTAGCAATAGTGCCGACTTAAAAATGATTACCCTGTATACTGTAAAACAAATATTTTAAGTTTACAGATTAACCTAACCATGGCCTGGCTTGATTAATGCAAAACCTTAAATCTCAATTTATTTGATTCATTTACAAATTTGTTTTGAATCCGTATCGACTAATGCAAAATAAATAAATACCGCTGCAGCATGTGAAAGAAAAGCATTTTTTATAAGAATAGCAAATATTAGCAAATAAAAAATTTGCGCTTTTTTTCTCTAAAGGTGGCCCGGTCAAACAAGATATTTGCGAAGTTATACAATGTAAACTTTTTTTATAAGTCAACGGAAACGTTAACTTTATAAAAAAAGACTGTAAATTAAAAAAAGCGTTATCGTGTACTTACTGCATAATTTTTCAAATAATTAACAGAAATATACTACATCAGGTTAATAGATTTGGCACACAAAAATAATTTTTAAACAACCAATACTTTTGTAGTACAATTTTTTTTTAATAGACAACGTTTTTGCCTAAATTTTTCTGACTTACGGAAGGGCAAGTTTCAATTGAATTTATTTGGAAACTAAAAGTTGTAAAAAAAATTAATGTGCACCAACATAGCCTAGGGTATTGCCAATTTGTGACAATGAAAAAAATATGTACTTTTCAATGTTGACTTTATACCCAGATGTCCACTTTTTACCCATATCGACACACTGTGCGTTGTGACAACCACAATTAAACATTTGTCGCCGTCAGTCACCTATTCTTTTGTGACCCATATCAACTTTTAAAAGTGGCCTGTGAAAACACGGCCTAACCGCTGGGTAAGCGGAGTGTCAAAACTGTCATAATAAAGTCACCCTATTAGTTTAATTTGACAGTTTTGACATTCCGCTTACCCAACGGCTAAGCGGCTGAGTCCTCCTAAATGCGCCCACTGAGTTCACCCCAAAGATTAAAATTTAAAGTCAATTTATGCTTAATATTTTTAAAAATTAACCTAATTAAACCGCACGTAAATACAAATTTAAGGGTAAGTACAAGAATCTTGGATTTACATTTAGGCGTAACATTTTTGGGTAATAGTTCGATATAGCGATTTTCGCTATTATAATAGATTTTTGAAAATTCATTTTTAGGGCGTTTCTATAGGTCGATTATGACACAAATCTGTGTGCGCGTTTTCCAAAATCCATTTCTATAATTTACTATTAATAAAAACATATTTACGGGACGGTGGAGTGAACAGGGGTGCTGGGTGGGGACGAAACAGTAGAAATCCTACATTAAACGCCCAAAAACAGTATTTCACAGTACACACCGCACTTTCTGTTTACAAAAATGTCCAAAAAATTGTTTAAAAGAATTAAAAATTAATAATAGTACAACAATCCCGCCATGGCTGTCACTGCATAAAACAGAAGAGTTTGCAATAGAACTGTAAATGTCTTGCGATGTTGTCAAATAAAGTGAGAAAGTGTCAATAGCTTAAAAAAAGGAAGATACAGGACAAAATTCATATGAAAAATTAGGTTATTCCTTCTTCCTATTTTAATTTGTAGAGAAAAAAGGAAAATACCTAAACATAAAGAAGGAGGCATTTCTACAAAAATACCATTGTTTCTCATGGAAATGGTGGATAATCCCCGAAATAGGCTTGGTGTTAATTCTTTATAAGAAGTTTGGCAACGCTGGTTTTATCAAGACCGTTATTTTCATAATGACGAACTTCATGTTATCAGCTGACCAAAATGAATTTTCCTTCTTTAATTAATGGCGGACGAGATATCTCATATGTGTGGGATATTTTTCGAAAAATTTAATCCTTTTCAAAATTAATTTACATTTTTCATGTGCCCCGAGTGCAGTATATTAATGTTTTCTTGTGTTTGACGTTGGATTTATACTGTTTTGTCCCCACCCACTGTTCACTCGTCCCGTAAATATGTTTTTATTAATAATAAATTATAGAAATGGATTTTGAAAAACGCGCACACAGATTTGTGTCATAATCGACTTATAGAAACGCCCTGAAAAAGAATTTTTCAAAAATCTCTTATAATAGCGAAAACCGCTATATCGAACTATTACCGAATCTCGGATTTACAATTAGATGTAAAATTTTTGTAACAAAAATGTTTTTAAAGGATTTTTAACAGTCCAAGAAGAGGTAAGAGATTCATATGCGATACTCACTTTAAAAAAAATCATAATTCTTTTATTTCTCTTGAAAAAAAATTATGATTATAAGAAAATCGTACTTAATGTTTTAATACTGAAAAAAGATCATAATAGAATATAATTTATGCAAAATTACAAGGTGAAAATAATTAAACAATAGCAATTCAAAATAATATACCTAGACAAAATAACCAGATTATTACATACTTTTTAAACACATTAAATATGAAAAAAAAATCGTGCGAAATATAAAAACCGTGACTATCGACGTTATTTTAATTCTTAACTGTTTTATAAGGTAAATTTACTAATATTTTTTTATCTAAAACAAAATATTTTTCATCTGATAATAAAATATCCTTTTTATACAGGATAACTTACAGGTAAAGAGCAAAATATGTATATTTTCTGTTGAAATTCTAAAGAACACCTAAGAGAATTTGCATAAATTGTAAAAAATGAATAGGACATTAAATTCTTTTCTTATTTCCTTAATGAAAAACCTTGGTGAGTTTTTTTTCAAAACCTCCTAATAAAATTATTTTGTTATTGTTGTAGCAACAACAGCATTTACTTTTATAAAAGATTTGAGTTTTTAAGTCGAAAATAGAAAAAGCAGTGGCGTACCTGCAGATATCGGGGCTCGGGGCGGAAATGTATAGCAGGAACAGTTTATGTATGTAATGTAATGTAAATTCGGTGCTCTTTGATAAGAAAAAAAATCACAAAAAATTTAAAGCAAATAAATCGGCATGCTTGTCTTCGCGGCCGTCTTTGCTATATTTCTTTTATGATATGCCGGTTAATGCAGCTGGTCATCGCACTATGGGATAGAAATTAATTTTTTGGTCAAAATTCTGAAACTTCCAATCTAACTTCAAATGAGATGCTTTTTACTGGAAAAATATTGAAAAAAATATATAAATTATTACAAATGCTTTTTGGGAACCTAAAACTTATTTTATGTTATTATAAGTTTACACCCCCTTAACTATATTATTTTTTATTGTACAAAATAAACTAAAATATCAGCTTGTTTGGTTAATTCGGTAGTATTCTGATCAGTAATCCGATGGTTATTATCTCATATGATATACAGGGTACGACAATAGGTATGATTTTTTTAAATGGAATACCCTGAATATTAGATCAGCACCAAAAAATCTTTTAAATTGCTCTAAAAAATACTACATTTGATGTGTCAATCTCAATTAGTTTCGGAAATATTACCATCTACATCTGAAAAATAATTTTAAATTATTCTTAGAAGCGTAATAGAGATACATCTTCCCAACTTTCTTTATTTTTTAACGTATAAAATAAATAAAAACCCTGTTTTGTTGAGTAGATTCTGTAGAATCCATATCTTTTATCAGAATGCTTTTATCTTTTAGGATATACAGTGTAGGACAAAACATATTAATTTTTAAAATGGAAAACCTTGTAAATTATAAAAAAAATCTTGTATCTGTCCTTACATTCAGGAGTAGCAAAAAATAGAAAGACAATTGTAAGTACAAAAACTGATAAAGAAAAAGGTAAAAAAATCTTTGACAAAAGTAGCGAGACTTCGCAAGACTGCATCGGAAACACAACAACATTTCTTATTATTTAAACTTTATTTACTTTTTTAGTAAATAAGGCTAATAATAAACTAAGTAGATTAAATGTTGTATATTTATGTTTACTTAAAATACATTTTCAAGTTTTTTAAAACCCCAATAGAAGTCGTCATATCCTTGTATAATTTTGCGTACATGTAGTTTGGAATATCTTCTTTGAAATATACAGCATGAGCCATTAAAATTTCAAAGTTGCTTTTTGGCCAATTAATAATGGATTTCTATCCCATAGTGTATCGGCGCGTCGCTGTAAAGGATAGCGGCACCTTTGTATAAAATAGTCCGATTGCAGGCGGCCTTTTTATGTTTTTTGTATTATTTTCAAAGGGTACCGAATTTGCGCTTTTAAAATGTTCTTACTATAAGTGGTGGTCCTTTTTTTGACAACCAAAAAAAGGTCCTTAGGTGAAGGAGACCTGGGCGAGGCAAAATTGTAAATGGGGCAGCCTTACTTCACGGTTGTTACTTTTCTTGCATGAAAATATTTGATAACCAAGAAATAAAAGGTTATTAGGTAAAAAGATAGCTGGTAAAAGGAGTGTACCATCATTTTTTTTTTGAAAAATACGGTATTTTTCAACACCTAGGGGCCCCTCCTTACTGAGGGCCCTGGGCAATCCGTGCCCTTGCCCCTCAAGGGACGCTAGTAGAAAAAGGTAACAATGCATTCCTGAAGTAAAAGGTATATTTTTTTTACATTTTTATTATTATTATTTTTTAATCAGAATTTTATAAAGTGCAAAATTTGCTTTTAAAATTTTTAGTACTTATTACGAAAATATTTGTTTATTTAATTCAGTTATTTTCGTGTTAAAAATTACAAATATAAAACTTTAAAAAGTGTGGAACATATGTTTGTGGTAGAAGAAACAAATGGAGGGATGTATGAGTACTTAATAAAAATAATAAATATTTAAATTTAAAACTTTTATTATAAAATCCTAAAACAATAAATAAGTTTAAATACAATATCACAGTTTTGTTAAAATATATTTTTAAAATAAAAATATAATAAAAAACTTTACAATTTTATACTAGGTGGCGCCTTTTTGTTGACCTTACAGGGTATAGCGAAAATTAAAAGAAAGAGATTAAACAAGTCTTATTAAATATGGTTATCTTTAAAATCAAAGTCAATGAAAAAATATAGCTACGCCACTGAATTTTACTTAAAAACGAATCAAGGTGGTCATGATCTTCTTTTACCATTGAGTTTTTTTTTAAATTTAAATAAAAATTATGCAATTAAATTTGTTCTCTTTTAGTCTTCGCTATCCCCTGCATGTTAACGAAAACACGCCACCCTATACATACGTGTCGTGCCAGTTCGATTTGTTTAATAGACTTGTAATGTGTTGAGCACTACCAGGCAGCTATTAGACAAAGAACATTAAAAATATATTAAAAAGTTGCTGATTGCCTAACTGTAGTAAATTATAAAATTTTATTTTAGTACGTTCTCCTCTATCCGTAAAAAAATATTAAAAGTAAACGTTAAATACACAAGACATAAGACAAAAAAGTTTTTGTTGATTTTTAGATTGTTAATGTCTACAAATTAGAAATACAACGTTGCAGAGCAGCAAAGTACTTTTCCCACGACCACATGTGAAAATGACATAAAACGCACTCCTTAATCCTTTAGCAAAGGAATAATATCACACGCGTGTTGAAATCTACTTTTCAACACTAGTGTTGAAAAGTACATATGGCAGATGCTTAATTTCCGTTAAAAAGATATTTACAGTATATTTTTAACAAACTAAAGGTTTTGACTCACCAGTGCTAACACACATTATCTTTTTTTTAATTATATTTATTTTAATTTTATGTTTAAGGGTTTTTTAGTTTATTTATTACCCAATAAACAATGGAAGTGTCTAAAGCTTCAAATGCCAAAGTAGGGATCTCGATTTGTAAAATTTTAACCAAACCACAAAGTTCCAGGCGATTTTTTTTAAATAAATCATACCTTGTTAGAAAAAGCTAATATCTGGTAAAATAAAAATGAAATTGTCATTAAATTAGACTTGAAATTTAATTTAATCCATTTGGGACTGTAAGTTTTATTTAGTAATAAGGTGATTTTAGGCAATTTAAAAAAATTAATTAAAGAATTCACAGTGCATACACTTTTGTAAGGAAACTAAAATAAAAATACTAAATACTTACATGCTTTTACATACAATTAAAGGTAATTCTTTTATTTGTCATTGATTTACGTCTAAGCTTTTGTCAGATTCTTTTGTCTGTGTTTAAATTAATGATATAAAAAAGTAACTAATGATTTTTGGTATATAAATATTTTTTGATCGTAGGAAAAATATTGAACATGACTCGTGCCTAAAGTGATTTTCACACTCGTGGTATTGACGAACTCATTCACATTCCCACTCGTGTGAAATATATCACTTTCGACACTTGTTATGTAATATACTTTAACAACACTAGTGTGATATATGTTATGATGTCATTCCAAAAGATTGTATACATGCCTTACGCCATCCAAAACGGAATTGTAATTGCTATCATATTGTTGTTTAAAATAAATCAGGCTGTAAATTGGAAATACATTAAAATAACTATGCAATGTTTTTTTAAGTGAGGACTATTTTAAATTCTAAAATAATGATAGTTATACAAAGCTACTAGGTAGGTAATTTTTTGATAAAAAAATATTGTCAAACAATATAATATACCGCGGTGAAGAAAAGTATATGTATATCACCCTAGTGTTGTAAAGTTTTTAATTGTTCTCCTATTTTTTCTGTGAGGACAAACAAACTTAAAATTTAGTTTTTGGTAATTTGTGGTCGTAGGAAAAATAGTGTCCATTACTTGAGTGAAAATGACTCTTTATCGATATTCTTACACTCGTGTGTTTTTCGCACTCAACTTCACTTCGTGCAATTTTCCCACTGGTGTGAAATTAGTCAGTTTCTACACTTTTATTGTAATATACTATGATTACAGTCATACAGTAAGATGGACATATAAAAAAGGAAAATAATTTTTGTATACGGATTTCGTGATATAGGTACAAAGAGTTAAGCAAATACCTAAAACTGAGATTCAATACCTAAAGGCAGTGAACAAAATACTATCTTTATTACTATTATTATAAAAAATATTGCTTGCAAATAATGACCCCTTTTAAAAATGAGTAAAAATTATTTAAAAAATACTACTGAAGCATCAAAAAAAAAAAAAAACTTAAAGTCTAGTGTCAAAAGAGCCTATTTCATTACTCTTAAATCCTTCATTAACCACACCACCTTCAATATGTTTGTTTACTTTACCCTTACAAACCTTATTACTTAATTTCCCATTACCCGCATAATGGTCAGTTATCTCACCAAGACTTTTCCCTTCAGTTTCAGGAAGTAAAAAATACATTAAAACCAACCCTACGACAGCTACTCCACTATAAATCCAAAACACCCCAGGAAGTGAGGCCACGTTTACCAGATCCAAAAAGGTTTTATTCGCGAAAAAACCTATAACGTAACCTGTACCTGCAGACAGTCCAGACCCAGTATCCCTTACATCATTAGGGTACAGTTCTCCCATGATAATCCAGGGTAAAGTGTACGTCATTAGATAGCTGAAACCACCCATGGAAACAATGGTAACTAAAGGTACCCAGTTGACTTTTTGCGCTAGTTCTACGGCTATATCGTTAAAAGAGTCGAAGTACATTGCATTCATCTTGAAGCTGCAAATTCCAGCTGCAATAAAGCAGAGAGAGATGCCTGATAGAGAAATGAAGAGAAGAACCCGCTTTCCTAGATATCTAACTAGTACCATCAGTAAAATACTGCCTATTAGTTCCGAAGTACCAATCAGTATGGTGGCGTAATAGGAGTCAATTGGTACCTGAAGAATCTGGAATATTTTGACAGCGTAAATGTTGATAGGGGTAGTACCAAAATGGGCCAGTGCGAAACAGAGGCAGATCAAGAAAAACGGTTTGAGAAACGTTCCTTTGAAATACAATTTCAACGTTTCTAAATTAATCCAACTCTTTTTAGTACCCTCAAGGTTCTCTTTGAGTTCTTGTTGTTTTAATTCATCGACAATTCCCAGATATTCTTCTTCTACCGACTCTAAGGTGGTCCATCCTCTAAGCCATGCCAAGTTTTTCTTTGCTTCATTTTCTCTCTTTTTCGAAATTAGCCAGTATGGCGACTCTGGAATAAAAAACGATAGAACTAGTCCAACCAATGGTATACAGGCGTTTATCAGTGCCATTGTCCTCCATGAAAATATGGTTCCCAGAATGAAGGATGTCATGATGCCAATGACTATTGCTGTGGTAGATGTAGAGCTTAAGGCGCCTCTAAGGCCTGGTTCTGTAACCTCGACGGTGTAGATTAGAGTCTGTAACAAAAAATATATTGTTTGTTTTAGTGGGGATTTTAGGCCATGGGTTACCTTTCTTTTATCTTTGAAACATCTCACAAAGACTTACGCCTAAATACCAGAGTACTGTCCCATATAACATTTTTTGCCGGCGTTGTACATTTAATTTACGGGCATTGCCAACACTCTTTATGGCAAGGCATTGGCAAAGAGGTATCAAAAAGACGCGAAAGTGGGCAATTGGCCGTTATTAGGCCACGTGTTGCAGATAAAGTGATGGCATCCGTCATTAATAAATTATTGGCATAAAAATGCGTTTAAGATGATGGCATCCATCATTAATAAGTTATTGGCAAAAAGATAACAAAAAGACACGAAAGTGGGCAAATGCAGATACTCACAAGTAGCAAGCTGACGTCTTATTGACGAAAATTGTCGCATATACTTTTTTTAAAAGCTAAAATGATTGCGATATTTTATTTGAAAATTAAAATAGGAAAAGACTCCTTGCTGTATGCAATTTCCTTGCAATGCAAAGTACCATCTCTCGAAACACTGTCCAACTTGGAGATGCAGTATCAAGGACCCATGACAATGCAATAATCTGCAAACAGTATCCCGTTATCCTGATTAGGATCGCCAGGATAAATAAATTCCTTTATAGATTTTCTGTAGGAGAGTAACAGAGAAAGAGCTAGTGCGCGATCTGCGCATGCGTGCAGTTTCGGACGTACTCTCAGCATAAGGCTGACAAAAACTTGTTCGGAGTAGTTGCGTTCTGAAACCCCATGCAACAGTGAAGCTTTAAATGAAATGATTAGATTACGAAATAGTTCGTGAAACATTTCAATATCACATGTCCGCAGAAAACTAATTGATATATCGAACTAAAAATGAAAAATAAATAATAGTTTAAAAAAACTAAAAAACACGCTTTTATATGCAACCTAACTAAAAATTAGAAAATAATTTTTCATTACAAAGAGTTTGTATTACAGTAATAAAAGGTCAAAGAATGAATCATAATTATATACCTCAAAAAATAGAATTATAATAAAATTTAAGATAATAACAGAATAATTCACTTTAGAATAAAAGCCTGTTTTTTTAGTTTTTTTAAACTATTATTTATTATGAGCTAATTATCAGTGTTGCAACGATGTGCGTCCGCGGATTGGACAAGATACAGTCCTCCATCTTTAATTTTGTACCTTATCTAAATAAGTACTCAAGTACTAATACTTACAGGTGCTTCCATAAGCCCACCAGAAAATCCTGTGAAGAATAATCCCAAAAATATGTGCCATCCTTGGGACGCAAAATGGAAAAGGAGGAAAGCTCCGGAAAATAGTAATGATATTATTTGTAGGGCTCGAATTCTCCCAATTGGTCGAGTAAAGACTCCTGATAGTAAACAGCCCAAAGGAACACTGAGATAGTTAAGCGATCCTAAAAATAAAAGTATATTTTCAATTTTTTTACGTAAATATCAGTAGCGGCTGGTAAAAAGGGCACAAAGGAACGTGCTTACCCTTAAAATAAACGAAAAAGAACGATTTTGTTAAAAATATTTAATGTCAGATATTTACTATAATCCCATTAGAACACCGTTAAATACTCTGCTCAAAACTTACTGCTAAATTACTCCAACGCAACGCCTAAATAGTAAGACTTTCTTCCCAAGGGGCATAAACGAAACGAATGAAGTTAGATACTTGTAACTAGAACGCGAGAATTGTGCCCGCATTGTCGTATTTATTTTGATCGACGTCTTCTTTACTTTAATAAACATGGGCACACAATACGTGTGTCCAGGCCGAAGTCGAAGCTTAAACGGTAGTGTCGGGTCCGGTAGAGTTTAAGTAGCAATATTTATTGTTGATTATGATTAAACGGTATGAATAAATCGTTGATAATACGTTTTATTTTAACAGTGGCGTTGCGTGACCAAAATTAAGCGTAGGCGAAGTCGTCTCCGCAAGGCCCCCTTTTAAGACAAAAAATTATTAAGGAGCCAAAAAAGGTCCTCACCTTTCCTGCGAGGCCCTTTAGGCGTAGGCGAAGTTATCCGCGAGGCCCCTTTTATCTTGTAAAAAAGTTTTGAAGAGAAAAATAAAGGTTCTCCCCCACGTTTACAGTTTTGCGGGGCCCCGGATTTACAATTTTGGGCCCCTAAGCCCGTCCGCATCTTGTATTTCGGTATTACCTACACCTTGCCGCGAGGCCCCCAACATTTATGAAAAATATGACTGGTTTCGTGGGTGTTCGGTCACAAAAGGGTGATCAAAGTATTCTGCAGTAAGAAAAATAGGCGAATGGAATTTTATTTTAACTAGGGGGTTAATTTTTTATTATTATTTCTTTTTTTCCTTGTGCCCCCACTGAAAAATGTCACGAGCCGCCACTGGTAAATACAAAGTAAGTACACTCTTTAACAATATTCTGGTCCGATTATTTTGCTTTTACTACTGAAGCAGTGGAGATATACAGGGTGTTTTAAGACTAAACTTAAATATTTAAGAAGGTGATTTCTGGGTTAGTTTTAAGAAAAAAAATGTATATGAATGTATGTCCCAATCTTCTTAAATTTTGATGTACATGGTGTTCAAGTTTTTATAAAAATCCTTTTTTTAAATACCTATAATATATTAATGACATTTAGTACACAGTTACCATGTGAACCGCTTCTAATTTATACATTTTGTATTTGTGTCCCAAATCCGACCACCTTTAGAATATTATTCTCATATCTAGGGCACGGCGTCCCCCATAACCCTTAGCATTCTTGATTCCATTCAAAGAAGAACTTTTTGCCTTATTAATGATCCTTCACTCACAGAAAGGTTTCCTTCTTTCGCCCATCGTCGGACTGTGGGAGATTTATCGCTTTTTTATAGGTACTTCCATAGCTTCTGCTTTGAGGAATTGTCCAGTATAATTCCTCCACTTACGGTTTCCATCAGATAAATTCGTGGTGCCCCACGTATGCATCCCTATACGGTCAACTGGACAGGCCCCGAACTTCTCACTTTATTTCTTCTTTTATCCCTAGAGTTTCTAGATACAAATCAAAATTTTTGTGTGAAATTAAACCTTTATTCTGGAGTACCTTAAAACGGTGGCTTGTAGCAATATTAACCAGATATTTCTTTTCGATTGAAAAATATGAACGAATAGAACTTCTTCGCTAGAGCTACAATATACAGACGCACAAAAAAGTTATAGCATTTTGATCATAGGTAATAAATTGCGAGTGGCTCCCTCTACATTTTACAACAAAACATGAGTAAATTTCGATTCTCCATCCTAAAGAGCCTCCAATAATATATTTCATGTGGAAATTAAAATTATAAAAAAATATCTTTTAAAATATCTAAAACTAAATGAAACCATTGACACCCTGTATCTTCCCAACGATCAAATTTTGGACTAAAGTAAATTGCGTTAGATCGTTGTACTTTGGTCCAAGAAATTTTTGAAAGAATTTTGTGCAGACCTTTTAAAGACACCCTGTATATGCCAAAAATTACAATTAAATATTAAATGCTTATTGATTATAGGGGGAGAAGATAATTTTGGGTGGGGGGCAGCCCCTCGTATAGTTAAGACCATATTTATTTCATTCTAAAAGCAATGCCGCCAAGTACACAAAAAATGATAAAGTAAACAAACCTTTTGAAAGCACATAGCCTCTGACAGAGCCAGATTACATATTTTTAGATAAATAAATAAAAATATTGCGAGAACACGTATGACGTACTTAAAAACAACCTCTTATTTCGTCTCTGGCGTACCATAAAACCTTAACTTAGACTTACACCTCAGAATCTCAAGGAATAAGGTGAATATCTGTACATACCTTTTTTTGGTATAAAAATACTCTCCTAATATATATATGGTATCGTGGAACCAAAGTCGGTCTATATAAGGTCACGACATTCGGCCATATTGCTTTGACGTGTTATGTCGTCACATCTCCCATTTTTCGGCCATGTTGTTCAAGGCCGGATATATACAGTTTATTGTATTAGTAGAAAAACCGTTTCAACAACAGTTTTTAATTGTTATTAAGTTGTAAATTCTTTTACTTTAAATAAAAACATTTGGAAATACATCTTTCAACAAATATCACTTCCAAAACAATGCAAAATGAAATGCGAAAATTCTAGACGCCACTGGATTGATATTCAGCTTTGATTTTTACCCAGTCTTGCCAACTTTTTTCGAGAAGTGCCCTTCCTTGCGTCCTCGACCTCGAACCGCCTAAAAGTTGAGGATATGTCGCAACCTTATAAATATAAACTAACCTTGTCAGGAACACGAAATATGACAGGACAAATGTCAAAAAGTCAGTTTTTGTGAATATCTCGTTTCCTTTACTTTAAATTGCATTTATATTTATTATAAAAGTTGTAGAACACAAAATTCTTTACAAATTTCATTCTAAGCATTTTTCTGTCATACCAACGGATGCGATAATAGAGGGCGCAGTGTGTAAAGCACTTTAGTGTATGTATATGCCTTAGCACGCAATCAATCGTAATTTTTAGCAAAAACTTAAGTAAAAGATTATTTATTAATATATTATATTAGACTAAAAATCACGACTGATTGCGTGGTAAGGTATGTACATACAGTAAAGTGCTTTACACTCTGCGCCCTCTATGATCGGATCCGTTGGTCTGACAATAAACATGCTTGGAATCAAATTTGTAAAGAATTTTGTGTTCTACAACTTTTGTAATAATTATAAATGCAATTAAAAGTAAAAGAAACGAGATATTCGCAAATAAAACTGATTTTTTTGACATTTGACCTAGTCATATTTCGAGTTCCTTACACGATATCATAGGAGATTTTTGGGAGAGTATTTTTGTACCAAAATAAAGGTATGTACAGATATTCAGCTTATTCCGTGAGATTCTGAGATTAACCCTTTAATTTGACTAAGATCACTGGGGTACTAGTAAAGTACACATATAACATTTTGCCGGCAAGGCATTGGCAAAAAGGTATCAAAAGACATCAAAATGGGCAATTGGCCGTTATTAGGCCACGTGTTGCAGAAAATGTGATGGCATCCATCATTAATAAGTTATGATGAAAAAATGCGTTTAGGATGATGGCATCCATCATTAATAAGTTATGCTGAAAAAATGCATTTAGGATGATGGCATCCATTATTAAAGGTTTTGGCAAAAATATGCCTTTTAGATGATGGCATTACATTATTTTATTCCTAATGACAATAAAATGCATTTTTACTGTCCAGGGAACTAAAATGTGCATAAATAATGCACATGCATTATGTGTGTTTATGTACAGGGTGTCCCATATAAAATTAAATACTATGATTTTGGAAAAAACATAAGAGATACAATAAAAATACTAAAAAAATACATTTTACTGAACACTTCTGCATTTAACTTTTTCTTGTATCTCTTATGGTTTTTCCAAAATTATAGTATTTAATTTTATATGGGACACCCTGTACATAAACACACATTATGCATGTGCATTATATATGCACATTTTAGTTCCCTAGACGGTAAAAATGCATTTTATTTGTCATTAGGAAAAAATTATGTAATGCCATCATCTAAAAGGCATATTTTTGCCAAAACCTTTTAATGATGGATGCCATCATCCTAAACGCATTTTTTTCATCATAACTTATTAATGATGAATGCCATCACATTTTCTGCAACACGTGGCCTAATAACGGCCAATTGCCCATTTTGATGTCTTTTTGATACCTTTTTGCCAATGCCTTGCCGGTAAAAATGTTATATGGGTATTTTATTATTTTACATTCAGTACTTACCAATCCACGAAATACCATTTTCATTCAATATAATACTTTCGTTAGGAACGCCTCCAGCCAAATTTGGTATTAACATGGTGGGCATACCTAGCGTCATTCCATATACCAAAAGTAGCACATTTTTCACACTTACTGCAACAATTTGTGGAAGACATCTTCTTAATTTTGAAACTTGTTTTGTCGAAATGACTTGGTTAGTTGTATTACTAAAATTTTTGGTAGACATTAGTTAGCATTAAGGTGAAAGCTTAACACTATACAAACTGGTTTTTCTTACATACTTTATATTTATATTTTTAAATGTTTCTTCATTCGTGTGTACGAGAATAACCTTAAAATTTTTAGCTTGTATTTGCTTGTTAAATCATATTATGATGGTAATCATTACGAAAAATGTATTTACAATAAAATAAATTTAAGTCATCCTTGGATTTCCCAATTTTTTTATGTTAAAATACCATACCAAGTACCATCTAACCAGTATGATTGTCGTATTATATAACTATAGTCAACAGATTTAATAAAATGTAACTGATTATATAGTAAGAACATTTTAAAAGCGCAAATTCGGTACCCTTTGAAAATAATACAAAAAACATAAAAAGGCCGCTTGCAATCGGACTATTTTATATAAAGGCGCCGCTATCCTTTACAGCGACGCGCTGATACAGTATGGGATAGAAATCCACTATTTTGGCCAAAAAGCAACATTGAAATTTTAATGGCTTATGCTGTGTATTTCAAAGTAGATACTCCAAACTACACGTACGCAAAATTATAAAAGGATATGACGACTTCTATTGGGGTAATAAAAAACTTGAAAATGTATTTTAAGTAAACATAAATATACAAAATTTAATCTACTTAGTTTATTATTAGCCTTATTTACTAAAAAAAGTAAAAAAATTTAAATAATAAGAGCTTTTGTTGTGTTTCCGATGCAGTCTCGCGAAGTCTCGCTACTTTTGTCAAAGATTTTTTTACCTTTTTCTTTATCAGTTTTTGTACTTACAATTGCCTTTCTACTTTTTGCTACTTCTGAATATAAGGACAGATGCAAGATTTTTTATAATTTACAAGGTTTTCCATTTTAAAAATTAATATGTTTTGTCCTACACTGTATATCCTAAAAGATAAAAGCATTCTGATGAAAGATATGGATTCTATAGAATCTACCCAACAAAACAGGGGTTTTTATTTATTTTATACGTTAAAAAATAAAGAAAGTTGGGAAGATGTATCTCTATTACGCTTCTAAGAATAATTTAAAATTATTTTTCAGATGTGGATGGCCATATTTCCGAAACTAATTGAGATAGACACATCAAATGTAGTATTTTTTTAGAGCATTTTAAAAGATTTTTTGGTGGTGATATAATATTCAGGGTATTCCATTTAAAAAAATCATACATATTGTAGTACCCTGTATATCATATGAGATAATAACCATCGGATTACTGATTAGAATACTACCGAATTAACCAAACAAGCTGATATTTTAGTTTATTTTGTACAATAAAAAATAATAATGTTAAGGGGGTGTAAACTTATAATAACATATAATAAGTTTTAGGTTTTCAAAAAGCATTTGTAATAATTTATAATATTTTTCCAGTAAAAAGCACCTCATTTTAAGTTAGATTGGTAAGTTTCAGAATTTTGACCAAAAAATTAATTTCTATCCCATAGTGCGATGACCAGCTGCATCAACCGGCATATCATAAAGAAATATAGCAAAGGCGGCCGCGAAGACAAGCATGCCGATTTATTTGCTTTAAACTTTTTGTGATTTTTTTCTAATCAAAGAGCACTGAATTTACATTTTTAAACTGTTCCTTCTATACAGTAAAGATGGGTCCAAATTTAATTCATTCTGAAAGCGATGCCGCCAAGTACACAAAAAGTGATAAAGTAAAGGAACCCTTTTGTGAACAATGATTTATTGCAGCAAAAATATTTAACCCGACGAGTTTCTAGTACCACGCCACGTGCCACCGGTTTTATAGTAGGCAGAGGCGAAATAAAAGAATGTTTTGTAAGCAGGTGATACGTGTTTTAGCAATGTATTTTTATTATTTATCTAAAAATATGTAATTAGGCTCTGTCCGAGGCTATGTGCATTCGAAAAGGTTTGTTTACTTTATCATTTTTTGTGTACTTGGCGGCATCGCTTTCAGAATGAATTAAATATGGGCCCATCTATACCAGTACAGGGTAGCCAGTAACTTAACCGATAAACTTTAAGAGGTGATTCTACAATGAAAATAAGAAAAAAAACATCATATGAACCTATGTCTTAAAGGTTTAGTTGATGAACTAAGAGGTGTTAACAGTTTTTAGGAAATATTGTTTTTTATATTAATTTTTATACCAATTCAAATATTTTTAAAACATTTGGAAACGCTTCTTAAGCATCAGTGTCGAGGGGTTTAGGGTAAATAATTTTGAACAAAAAAAATTGGTACGCCATAGCATTTTTCTGTAATAAAAAAATATATTTTTTTATTCCCATTTAGTTGAGAACAAATTCGATCTCCTAACTTTTTGTTATTTGATATTATATATATATATATATATATATATATAGAGGGTGGCCTGTATAACCATGGGGTTTTAAAAAAAGTAAATACTGAAACATATACAGGTCGGATAAGGCTACAGTATAAAATTATTTTACTCTATACAGGATGTCTCAAAAAAGTGTGACGTATCAAAGTTATATTTTTTTAAATAGAACACCCTATATTTTATGACGGTTTTATATTCTACATAAAAAAATAATTTAAGTTTGTTTATAGTACCAAGTGTCTAATTTTATTCGTTTTTGTGATATTTGATTTTTTTTCAAAATGCAGGGTGCAATTAAATTAATTTTATTTTAACAATATAAACTTCTTAAACTTTAAATTTGTTATAAGATTAGGAAAAGTCTGCCTTATCATACGTAGGTCATATCGAGATCATAGATTATACAGGGTGATCAAAAAATAATTTCAATTTTTTAGAAAGTCAAATTGCAATATCTCTCTTATTTTAAATGGAATACCCTGTATTTTTTACACCACATGATGACAAACCAAATGCTCTTTCAAATAATGTATAGGTTGCCTATACCTATCTTTTATACTTTTTAAGTAAATTCCGTTTTAACATATTTTTATTCCCAATGTCTATTTAAATGTAAGTAGGCTGTGATATAGCTATGCCTATTTACTAAGCCGTTATTGCACAATGTAAATTTGTTGGAAAAAGCACAAAATTAAAAGATTTTGTATTATCTGCCACTATTTATTAAAATTCACAGAAAAAAATTCATTAGTTGCCTTTAATGCTACTTTCAATAACACTTATTTCAGCTGAATGTGGTAATGATAATACTTGTGTTTTTAAACAATCCTAATAACTCCTCTGGTTAGTTATGACGACATTCTGTGACGTATAACTCGTTTCTTACATTATCCATAATCACTGTGTCAAATTTTTTAAAGCAACTATTAAGGTTATCAGATGGTTTCTCCTGGAATATTTTTCAGGATTAATTCTAGACTAAAGTAAACCATTTTTTCACATCCTACCAGTATTATATCATCTAATTGTTGTAGAAGAAGGGTTTTTATTTAAAATCATTGAAATTTCTTTTAAACTGACTAAAACACTAGTAATCAATAAATGGTCGTTGTTATTTTCTTAAGAAAAATATTAATGGCTGCTATGTCACAGCCAACTTTAATTTAAATAAACATTTGGACTAAAAACTTGTATAAACAGATTTTACTAAAAAGCACAAAAGATAGGTATAGGCAACCTATACACCATTTGAAAGAGTATTTTATTTGTCATCATGTGACGTAAAAATACAGGATGTTCCATTTAAAATAAGAGAGATATGGCTATTTGATTTTCTGAAAAATTGAAATTATTTTTTGTTTACCCTGTACAATATTTGATCTTTATATATAAATATAAAACCATTTCTCGGCATGGTCGAATCCCTATCTAATTAAAGAATAATAAATAATAGTGATTTTTTACCGCAAAATTTGATGAAAGCCAAATAAAAACTCAAGAGATCAAATTTATTCTAAACTGAATGGAAATTTAAAAAATATTTTTTCCACGACCGTAAATGAAATGCAGTTTTTTTAACCGTTAACATGTAGTCAAAGTACTCCATTTTAGTACACTACACGTACGTAAGTGTTAAAAATAGTAACTTTTTTGACAGTTCGAAGCCTTATTTTCACACTTTAAATTGGTGTTTTGTTTCAATGCCTACTACAATAAACTTAAATATCAATTTATGCAATGTAACAGTAAACGCGACATCAACTGAACCAAACGGTCAGGTTACTTTTGATTTCGTCATTATTTCTTTTAGTTCATGTGTCACTAGTTTTAAAATTTGACAGTGTGCAAATAAATTTATTAGAAATTATTGAAAATTTATAGTAATAATGAATTTGGATGACTAAGAAATTAAAAAGAAATTTATACTGTTTTAGTATTATTTCTACAAAGAGTAAGTACATACAATTTTCTAAAATAATAAATAATAAATGCATAGTTATAAAAGGATAATTGCCTCTTCAAAATAAGGAGGCTATGATTTTTTTGTTGCAATATAATGGCTGTGCTACAAACATAAAAATTAATAAGTTTAAATAAATAAAACATGTATAAAATATTTATTTTGAAAAATTTTTATACGGTCGTGGAAAAATATAGTATGAACACATGCATAAAGTGTCTTTTTTACTCATGGGATTGCCTCACTCGCCTAACGGCTCGTGCTGTCAAACTTCCCATTCAAGAAGAAAGTATCACTTTATGCACATGTTAAAAAAATTAATATTTATTTTTAAAAAATGCGGTGGCGTATCATTTTTCCTTAAAAACCTCATATATATTTTGATTTTAAAAAATATCGTTAAATTTCCCTTAAAAATAATTATTTGTTTTATAAAGATATTGATATTTATGGTAGTTTAAAAAATCCAGAATCTAAGTGACAAAATTTAAAAAGAAAAAATGTTTAAGTCGCGATTACAAGAAAACGGCTCGTTTTACAGAAATTTACTAAAAAGCTTTTTGTAGAGGATTTAATTTCCTTTATAAATATGAATTGGTCACAGGCTTAAGAGTACTTGTTTCCGAGATTTTGTATAAAAAATGCAACAATTGTTGAAAAAATCAATAATTTGAATGATGCACCTCCTAATGTTAATATTAGGTGCTGAAATTTCAAGTTATTTTTTTTTCGTCCTCATAAACAATATTTTTACAGTAGGGTAGGGCGGGGCTACTTGAGCTATTTTTCACTTGATCGGTTATAGCTCCTCAAAAATAAGTCTTAATGGCTTATAATGCATACTGATGGATTAGCAATTTATTCCTTTTTAATAGTGTCCATAGTAATTTCTTTCTAATAAGTCGAATTTAGGAGCTACATCTATTTTAATGTAGATAGTCAAGTATGCCCAACGTACCCCATAGGTGAGGTAAGTTGAGCAAGGGTATGGAGCTAGTGGAGCACTTAGAAAGTATAGTCAAATCATGGCTTGAATGTTAGATACGTTCATAATAAAAATACATTTTGACAATTTGCTTTTTATATTTATAATTTTATAGTGACAAGTCTCATTAATAAGACAACAACGAACCTAGCTTAGCTTAACTATTGGATTTAATATCTATGAATTCATCTTCGTTTTTTAAACTTTTTAAGCAGTTTTATTTTGCTTCTTTTGTAATGCCTTCTGTATCTGTAAAAATTGCAGCTTTTCTTGGACCAGCCTTTGGGCATGGTCGAACTATTTCCAGAGAAAATTTATAAGTTGGATAGGTCAGCTTGTTTTCTTTGTTGCTTGTATAAAGTTCGGGATGCAGCCTCTTTTAAATCTTGAGAAGACTTAAGTAGTATTACTGTTATAAGTCCGTTTTCTAAATAATAAAAAAATAAATAAAACATTTTATACTTAAACCTTAATACTTAGTTGGGCAACTGTAGCTCAACTAACTCCAACCCGAAATTTTTAAGAAAAAGTGAATTTATTAAAAGACCGGTTAAAATTGTATCCAAAATCTTTATACATATTAAAACTGCAATAAATTTACTTTAGATTTACACTTACCTGATTGAGAACGGAATACATTTAACTATCACAGATAAAATTTTCCGGCTTGCAATTAGTTTACTTTTTATCACAAAATAAACAATGCGCACGGATACTTTTCTCGATCGCCGCGTCACCACTAGTGGTCGCACAATGAGTTTCCCTTGCGCAACCCCTTCTTTACGCTATTTAATGCTTTCGCGTAGTTTTTGAGATATTTTGATTGCCCAACTTACCTCTATGCTCAACTAGCCCCGCCCTACCCTACCGTTAGAAAAAAAATGTTTGTTTTTTTTTTTTTGGTCCAGTCTAATAGTAGACCGCTTAAGACTTCGTGGTTAGGTGTTACCTGTAGATACTTCCACTCATTGTTGGCAAATATACACAATTTTTCTCACTTATTGCGGCTGATAATGTAAATTTAACAATATTGGTGTTTCTTGATAAAAGATTCTGACTTGCTGACAAAATTTTGGACAGAGATTTGTATTAAAAAGACAAAAGAACATCGAAAACCACACATTTACACGATTTTTTTATAGTGGTGGTATTTTTTATATAAATATTTATTTGATGCAACATATTAATCATCTCTAATCTACCCTAATAAAATAATTAAAATAGGATCTGTCGAAAAAATATTTACCAAACGATTATCTTAAGAGTAACAACCTTTAACTGTAGTCTGCAATTTTATGTTTATGTTTTTACACGGATAATATAAAAAATTGAATGATAAATGTATTTATGAATTAATTATTAATTCTCTGTTTGAATGTGGTGGACAATGATTCTTTATTATTGATATTAAAGCCATTCGGATTTCCGTTGTTTTTATTTATAACTATTTACACAACGTTTTGGGCAGTCCTATCTCTGTCCGTTTTTGAGTCTAAACTAAAGAAGTAATTTCTACTACTACTAAGTTCCCAGCAAACACTATTTGCCGTCAATATACATTTTTTATATTGGCATTGATGGTAAAGCATTGGCAATTGGTGGCAATATTATACCAACATCTAATACGCATTAAAAGTTAACCCTAAATAAACACGTAATTGCCAATAAATTTTACATGCAAGCGAACTGCCGGCAAGCATACAAAAATGGCGGCATACCAATCCTGATTAAATAAAGCATGCCTTTTTGTTGCAGGCAAATAAATATTGGAATTTTGTTTTATTTATAATGGCGGCTAAACAACATTATTTTATGTTTTTTTACATAATTTAAAGGAAATGGCCTTTTCCTAACATTTTATTGATACAAATCATGCAAATAAAAATTAATTCAAACAAAATGTTTATTATGTATTTTTGAGAGAATAAAAATAAAATGATGGTAAAATTAGCTAGGTTAATTTAGACGATTTCGACCGAAGGTGATAAATTCAAATATCTCGCTTAGCCGAAATACAAGATTTGACAATTTGACAGATGAGGCAACCTTGCTTTTGTTTGGCCGCTTTGTGCAATTGTTTTCTAGCTTTTTTTTCAAAATTATGGCATTTTTTATCTAAGTCCCACAAAAAACCGGACATTCTGTTGTCCGGTTTGCTAAGATTTTTCCGACCAGACAGACATGATGATAATGATCCTTCACTTACAGAAAGGCTCCCCTCTCTTGCCCATCGTCGGCTGTGGGGATTTATCGCTTTTATATACTTCCATGGCTTCTGCTCTGAAGAATTGTTCAGTATAGTTCCTCCACTTACGGTTCCCAACAGAGAAACTCGTGGTTCCGCGCGTATGTATCCATATACGGTCCAACTGGACAGGCCCCGAACTTCTCACTTTGTTGGTTCTTTTTTATCCCTAGAGTTTCTAGAATGTGAAACCTGCTGCCCGCGGAGTTCTTTCCTTTCCCCCAAATCTTCAAGTATTTAAGTTCCGTGTCAAACCAATGCTTTGACCCTAGCGTATGGATGGTGGAGGGAGGATAACCATCTGAATGTTTTAAAAAGTGTCTGTCAAAAGGAGCAACTTAAGGTGGCGCCACAGTAGCCAGAGGAGATTTTTAACCAATGAGCATGAATTATTAGAGTGAGATACAAAATGAAAAAAGACAGATAGATGTAAAATAAAAAAAGGAAAGAAATACCCAAATCCCTCCACTGGCTACTGTGGCGCCATCTCAACTTGCTACATTTCGATGGCCACTTTTTTACTTGTCCGCCATAAAAGATGGTTATCCTCCCCTCCACCATCCATACCCTAGCGTTTTAGTTTATAATGTAGTAAAGTTGCAGAGCACTGCAGTTATTGGCTCACGAACTGTGTAGGTCTTGCTTATGGTTGACTCAACTTTCTGTAACAATTTGTCAAAATGCTCCTTTATAATTAAATAATAGAAGTGCTTTTCATCATCATGTTGTCGTAACTCCGTATAATATTAGCTATAAACTTTTCTTTCTAAAAACAATTTTCTAACCCACAACCTGTGCCTCCTTTTTTGTCTTTTTGGTCGTATTGAAAGTAGGATAAATATTTTTTTTCGCCAAATATCATACTGAAGTAAATAATTAAAATAAGTGTAGTTAATGTCGTCCATAACACTTCTTTTATTTAAAATGGATCTTTAACGTCTTGTCTTATCTTCAAGCAATAACAACTCATCAAGCTCATTAACTAGTTCAAGGTTATAGTTCCTGGCTATTAATTTGATAAATCCGCACAACTAGTGGAAACGCAAAAGTTAACTTCATCTCAACTTTTTGCGGATCCGCGTCGAAAATGGCGGGAAAAGCATTTTAAATTTGCACTAACCAATCACAACGCTGAATTATCATCCGCGAGCGGAAAAACACTCTCATGGACAGCCGGCTTTACAGTCGCGTGATGGAAGCAGTCGTTTGCGTTAAAATTTTGGTAGTTACAAAAATAATGCAATTTGTCGACTTTATTTTTATATAAGATGTGAAAATATATATATATATATATATATATATATATATATATATATATATATATATATATATATATATATATATATATATATATATATATATATATATATATATATGTATATAGTTGGATATTACCTAGTAGACTTATGCCCAAAACAGGCAATGCGTGGAAAGGAGATGGTCTAATGCGAATGCCGGCATGAAAACATTTCGAATTGGGTGACTAATAGTGCTTGCTTTGTTATTGCATTACTGGCCGATATACCTTTAAAAATGGCGGCTACAGTATACATACCTTTTCATAGTGATAAAAACACACATAAAACGGCAATAGATATGGAGCACCGACGCGCTGTTGAGCTTAAAAACTGTAAGACTCGAAAAAATCTTTTTCGCTTACATTTTTAAACAATCTAAAATACTAGTAGGTACAAAATAATATTATTAAATGACAACGTTTTGCGGTAACTGACCCAACAATGGAAAAAATAACAAGGTGAAAATCATTATTCCATATCGGTTATTATAAACAATCGGGTAATTGAACGAAAATAACCAGATTATTAAAAATGCCACCAAATGCGACAACAAAAATATTTTGCACAGATAATTAAAGAAAAACCTTGGCGTGTAGCTGCTTAACTTTTTTATTTTTGAGCAAAATAAATAACAATATTAGTTTGTTGGGCTGACTCTGTGGTTTTCGAGTCAAATAATATATCTTAAGTTATACAAATTACTACAGAAAGTAATCTCCGGATAGTGTAAAATTAACCAGTGGGCGTAGCTACTATAGGGCTAGGCGGGGCAGTGCCCCGGGGCCCCTCAACCTCAGCGGGCTCCTCGTTGGCTTACAATGTATAACATCAAATTGGGTACAAACGATGATAAGGAATAGTGTAATTGGGGCCCTTTTTTATTTTGACACTAACAAAACTGTATACATGAACTTTTTATTAAAAAACCGGTGGTACCATCAAATTTTGAAATAAATAATAATATTAAATTTTCTGAAACTATCAATTTTTTGAGAACCATTTTTGACTCCACAATGTCTTTTAAAAATGACGTTGATTATGTCTGCTCAAAATTAAATTTGGCGTTTTATGCAATCCTTAACTTAAAAAATACACTGGACGAATCGGGATTGCTCTCTGTGTACTATTCACTGGCTTACAGCTATCTTTTAAATAATAGTCATTAATTTTAGGCGAAGAACCAATTCAAAACGGTATTTACCAATCGGTTATGTTGACGTTTAAACAATGTATTATACGTCAAAGTTGTCACCAATTATTACTGCGGTTATAATTGGTTGAACGCCTAAAATTGATGATTGTGTCCAGAGTGGTTTTCCAGTGACGCATATAGAGCGCTTCCGAGCAGCTCAGGAGCATTTCGTTCTACTTTATGGCGTTCCAGTGACGAAAACTGTTATGCACCTGAACTACTCCGTTTTTCTTTCCCCTTGCCCTTGTGCACCAGCCCCTTTTTTGGTTTTTGTGCTTCAAACGTGTTTTTATGGTTAAGAATGGATTTTTTAAAATTATTTGTTTAAAATGAAATTCGATAATTAAAAGAGATTATTATTATAAAGCCAAGAAAGGTTTTAAAAACGGAATAATAATTTTTTTAAAGTTATCTCTCTTTCCTTGTCTCAAGGATGCGTTCCAGTGACTAACTTATAGCAGATCAAGAGCTTCAAGCCCTGAAGCGTGACGCACAAAAATTTTCGTCACTGGAAAGCTACTCTGGGGAGGTAGTAATGCATCTAAGAGAGTCTTTGTTGCGCAAAAATGACTAATGAGGTTAATTTTTTAATCTTAAACCGCGTGAAAGCTGCAAACCTATATTTATCCAGAAAAAATCCATACTTTGCCATGTGTTTTTATTTTTAAGTACGTGACTTATGTAAATTCTAATATGGGACTATTTAGGAGACTCGGAGAGTTAAATCATTACAGCACTAGAAACAGGACTATTATAGATGTTTCTTTACACAGGACCTCCTTTTTCGAAAACTCTCCTTTTTACGGTTGTCTTACTCTCTATAACAAGCTTTCAAGAGATTTTAGAATTAGAATATGCATGGTGGTAAATTCAAGAATGCTCGTTAGGCAATTTCTTATTGACAAGGCATTTTACTCGGTTGCAGAGTATATGCGACATTAGACTTTGTTACTTTGCTTGCGTTTTGATTTGACAATTTTAATATTCTTTCATACATATGTATATATACAAAATTTTTACTTTATTTATAGTAATTATTTATAGCTAAGGTTTCTGTTCAAATGTATTCTTTTTTGTGTGTTTTTGCAATTACATTTTATATATTTATGTGTCTATGTATATTTGTGTAGATCTATATATTTTTTATAGTATTTTTATTTATATTTATTTATATTGACGACCCATGTTGTACATATTGTGCATATTAAGGTAAAATATTCTATCTATCTATCTATCTATCTATCTATCTATTAACCAAACAAAAACCAGCAATATTTTAATTTAAAATGCTGTAAACGTTAAGAAAACGACATTATAATAATACAGTATAAAAGCTTTCTTTTTTGTAGCTATAATTATTTGGTATGTTCAACATTATAATATAGGTATTTTTTTAATATCGTTGTTTGCGATGTAATAGTTGATGGTCACCATTTTGTTAAGAATTGTGTAAAATCCCCTATGACAAAAAATGTTTATTTTTAGCGGGTTTCTAATTGCAATAAGAAAATTTAAGAGCCCATTCCTTTGCCATTTTTCGAAAAAAATTCATGTAAACATGAATCTTCAAATTTTAGATATCTATCAAAAAAATTGTAATTTTTTCTGGCTTGTTGCATAAGTAACAATTTTATTTTGTGATATACAAGGTTTGCAGTATTATACGAAAATGTAGTGAAGTACCATTTTTTTATAAAAATATTTACGGTAAATTTTCCACTTCGACGTTGGTGGGAATTTATTTTTTTTTGTACGTCAAAAATATCTTTTACGGAGCATCCATAAATTACGTGAGCTATTTAGGGACAGGGGGTTGATACGAATCTCATCGTGGAGGAAGGGGTGTCTGTGCAGATATCATGTTATTTTTTTCTACTAGAAACAGAAAAAAGTTAACAAGATTTGGGCACATCCTCCCAGCAAAAAGTATCCTGTGATGCGGTGTCATTTTTGGGTCTAGACCTTTTTTGGTTCTTCAAAATTATTGCGACGACAAAATCAATTCCGGTTTAAGAAATGGTGTCTATTTACATTCCCATAAACCTCACGTAAGATGGGGGAGGGGGTTAAAAAAACGCCACATTTAATAAACGGAATACACAAGAAATTTCCATTAAATTTAATATAAAAGGTATTGTAAAAAACGACTATTTTCTTTAAATTTTACCAGTCTGTAGTTTAAAAAGTAAGACGGGCAACCTGCAAATTAGTGAGTAGCTCTTCTGAGGCCAAAATATTTTTTAGGCAAAAATAATAAGCGACAAAAATATACAGGGTGTTCATTTAAAAACTTACCACTCATGTTATCTGCGAAAAGAGAGATATTTGAAAAAAAAATTTTTTTATCACCCAAGGATTCCCTCCCCCTTAAAAATTACCATCTTATTCTAAACCACTCTGTATAGTTTAGACTTTGTATACATTTTTTATGTAAAATATCTTAAAGAATAGGAATTTTTATTTAAAATTTACATACGTACCCGGTGGCTTATTTCGTTTTTAATTTTTGCATACTGCCCTTTAAAGTTTACAATAAAATTGATTGCTGATTCTAATTTGTTATCTCCCAAAAAGGCCCCTTGTCAATTATAAGCGGCCAAGTTCTGCAGAGCAAAGATACATTTTTAGAATGACCTTACACATTTGAGAATGACCTTAACTGGCATAAACACATTATATCTATAGCCACGGCAGCTTCAAAGAAGATTGGATTTCTCTTTCTAGCAAAAAAGTATATTTTACCTTTCAATTTATACACTTTCTATATATCCCAAATCCGACCCCCTTTGAAATATTGTTCTCATATCTGGGGACTGGCGTCGCCCACAACACTGAGCATTGTTAATTCTATTCATAGAAGAGCTGTTCGCCTTATTAACGATCCTTTACTTACAGAGCGAGGCTTCCTTCTCTTGCCCATCGTCGGGCTGTAGGGGAATTTACGCTTTTGTATAGGTACTTTCATGACTTCTGCTCCGAGAAATTGTCCGGTATAATTCCCCCACTTGCAGCTCTTAATAGAGAGACTTGTGATGCCGCACGTATGCATCCTTTTACGGTCCAACTGGACAGGCCCCGAACTTCTTATTTTGTTCGATCTTTTATTCCCATAATTTCTAGAATTTGTAACCTGCTGATCGCAAAGTCTTCCCTTCCCCTCCCAATTTTTAAGTATTTAAGTCCCGTGTAAACAAACTCCCTCTTACCTCGCTTAAGACACCCACGGTACGTTAGTATTTAGGGATTCGTGGATTGTCCAAAGATAAAAACTAATGGTTACATTCTACGATAATAATGAATTATAACTAAGTAGACAGCATTGATAGTACGCGAAGCCCATATTTACAAATCAGTTTTTTCATTAAAGCTACTTTTAAATAAGTTAATAAAAAACAATTACTAATGGAAATGCGACTAGAAAGATACTTAAACAAGCAACATGTCAGGCACCGTTTCAAAACTCTCCATTCCCACCCAATATTTTGCTACTAGATCTTGGTAGAACCCATGCAAAAGTTGTAATCATTTGCTTCTATCTTGTTAGACCGAATAATCATACAATTTGGTACTTGCTACCACTAATAAGAGTTTAAAGAGTTTGTTTTTCTAAAACTTAATGCAGTTTGCTTAACGATTTTTTTAGTTATTATAATTTATAGATTACGCTTTTTTACCATTTTGAAACATGAAAACTAAATTATTTATATTTTGGTGTTTTTATAGTGCAATTTCTTAGTGTCTTTTCTAGTACTTGTAGTGAATGTTCCGAGCCTATAGTGAAATGCGAAGAGGGAAAACTAAAAGGAAAAATTTTGAAAACTAGAGAAGGTCGGGATATTTTTGCATTTTTAGGTATACCCTATGCGAAACCACCCATTGGAGATTTACGATTTAAGGTAAATATTTTTTTCTAAATACTGTTTTGGTGCTCTGCATGAATGTAAAAATATTTTTAACTCTATATAAATTGCTAACCCTAGAAAGATAAACAGCGTGTCTCGGAAGTTCTTACCCAATGGAAAACCTTTTAATTATTAACTTCACCGTTTACGAAAAAAATGCTCCTTCATAAAAAGTCCTGCTTGATGAGAAAATACATTTCCACAAAAATATTTGTATATTGGATGTACCGGTTGGCCTAAATGGGACTTGTTTTTAAATAAAAATACAGGTTATTTTCAAACTATGGTATGAAACTGTAAAGAGTGATTTCTTATGTTATTTTATGAAAAAAGTTTCTATAAACATATGTCCGGAGTTGCTTGGTTTCTGAGATACAGGGCGTTAATTTAGTAAGGAAGCACCCTGTAAATTAATTTGGAAACACGTCTTTTTTAAGCCACCCTGTACATCCAACAAACAGTTATTTTTGTGGACATGTAATTTCTTATATATAAGTTAATAATTAAAGTTTCCCATTTGGTAGGAACTTCCAAAGACACGCTGTATAATAGACAAGTTCTTGAGATTTTAAAACAATTTTTATCGTTTAATGGGTTTCCAAGTTACTTTAGCCAAAAAAGCAGTACTTCCCACTTTTAATAAATGACATATTTTGTTCAAACCTTTTAGCGAATTTAAGATTAAAGTCAACATATTTCTCAAACCAATCTCTCAACCCGACTTGGAAAGCAAACGCAGGGCGATGCAGATATCTCTTTCACAGGATCTTAATATAATATTGGATTGGGGCGCCAAAAATCTCGTTCAATTTAATGCATCCAAAACACAGTCATGTTCCTTGTCGCGAAAAAAGCATCAAACACTCATCCTTTGCTTATGAGTGGCCAGGTTTTGCAAAGCGAGGACACATTTAACCTTGTGGGCGTCACATTTGAGAATAACCTTAACTGGCATAAACACATTGTATCTATAGCCACCGCGGCTTCAAAAAAGCTTGTATTTCTTTTCCGAGTCAAAAGTATTTTTTCCTTCCAATTTATACACTTTGTATGTGTCCCAAATTCGACCCTCTCTGGAATACTGTTCTAATGTCTGGGGAATGGCATCCCCTACAACCCTCAGCATTCTTGATGGCATTCAAAGAGCTGTTCGTCTTATTAATGATCCTTTACTTACTCAAAGACTTCCTTCTCTTGCCCATCGTCGAGCTGTGGGAGATCTATCGCTCTTCTATAGATACTTTTACGGCTTCTGCTCTGACGAATTATTCAGTATAGTCCCTCCTCTTGCAGCTCGCAACAGAGAAACTCGTGGTGCCGCGCGTATACATCCCTATACGGTCCAATTGGACAGGCCCCGAACTTCCCATTTCATTCGCTCTTTTATCCCTAGAGTTTCTAGACTGTGGAACCTACTGCCAGCGGAGGTCTTTCCTTCCCCCTCAAATCTTCAAGTTTTTAAGTCCCGTGTCAACAAACTTCCTCTTACCTCGCTTAAGACACCCACGGTACGTTAGTATTAAGACTTTCAGCCTTCGTGGATTGTCCAAAGATAAAAATAAAAATATATATATGATATTCTTTTTGTTAAATTGTCATTTCAATATTTTAAAAATTCCGCCTTTAAGGATTTCATTTCCCATAATTCTTCAGAAGAAAGTTGCTTCGGCGTTGTCAGGACAACTTATGAAAGATCTTCTTCGCTTTTAATGCAATAAAGAATAAAATTTAAAAAAAAGTGCTAGACATGCTCCATTTAATTTAACAATAACAAAAAATACTGATTTTTTTTGTAACTTTTAAACCTATGTAATCATTTAATGGTTTTTATTTATAAAAGGTGAAAAAAAACAATTTATTTTTTGTTTTAAAAACAAGACAATAAGGAAGGTATTATCTTTTATTAAAGAGTTAATCCTAATCCAATATTACAAATTCCTATTAATCATAATTGAAGATTTTTTTTTATTTAACTGTTTTGCAATTCAGTAATAAAAATAAGTGGTTAGCCTCGAAATTGTACACATTTCTATCTTGTCTTCATCTATAATTGTATTTTAATAAAAAATATTTTTTCTCTAATTTTATCATGTGGATATTTGGCCATAATCCTAATTATTAAAAAAAATATGTATCTAAAAATCGTAAAACGTGACTTATTATCTTAATGGGTACTTCGAAACACTAAACTTAAACATTATTAAAACTAACTTATATTTACATTAAGTTCTAATGACAGAATAGTTTAAATTTTCAAATAAAAATTTAATTTATAATTGCAAATTAATGACTTCGAACAATCACTAAAAAAAATAATTGGTAAAAATAATTCAGACTTTAATTAAACATCACTCTCTGCAAGGTCCGATTTATTCCCAGCAAACACTATTTGCCGGGAAGATACATTTTTCATATTGGCATTGATGGTAAAGCATTGGCAATTGGTGGCAATATTATGCCAACATGTAATACGCATTAAAAAGTTAACCCTAAATAAACACTCAATTGCCAATAAATTTTACATGCAGGCGAATTGCCGGCAAGTATACAAAAATGGCGGCATACCAATCCTAATTAAATAAAGCATGCCTTTTTGTTGCGGGCAAATAATTATTCGATTTTTGAAGGCAAACCTTCAACCCATATTCATACTTTTCAAACCATATTATTAACATTGGTATTTAACTAACATTGGAGCAATTTTTTTGATCTGTTTTATTTATAATGGCGGCTAAACAATATTACTTTATGTTTTTTTACATAATTTAAAGGAAATGGCCTTTTCCTAACATTTTATTGATACAAATCATGCAAATAAAAATTAAGTCAAACAAAATGTTTATTATGTATTTTTGGGAGAATAAAAATAAAATGATGGTAAAATTAGCTATGTTAATTTCGACCGAAGGTGATAAATTCAAATTTCCCAAAAATTATATGTATTTAATAGTTTTTTTAATATTTAACTCCTTTAAAATATTTCTCCCTATGTTTTGGATCTGAAAATTGAGTGTAAGTGTCCCTTAAATACTTACTATTTTAAAGTGTTTTCTTTTATTTACTATCTTTTTTTAATTTTATTACATACTTTTTATTTTTTTTGGTTTATTGTTACGGTATAAAAATTTATATTATGTAATTTTTTATTAATAAAGTTTTCCTGCCTTTTTTCCTCATTTTTTCGATTACAAAATTCTAAATATGTTATTTAACTTTTGGACATTCAACTTATTAAACTTAATTATTTAATCAATATTTATTTAATGATAAATGCCATTATCCTAAACACATTTTTTTGCCAATAACTTATTAATGATGGATGCCATCATTCTAAACGCATTTTTTGGCATAACCTATTAATGATGGATGCCATCATCCTAAACGCATTTTTTCATCATAAATTATTAATGACGGATGCCATCACATTATCTGCAACACGTGGCCTAATAACGGCCAATTGCCTACTTTCGCGTTTTTTTGATACGTTTTTGCCATTGCCTTGCCATTAAAGAGTGTTGGCAATGCCAGTAAATTAAATGTACAACGCCGGCAATAAATGTTATATGGGTTGTTTTTCCCTGCCGTAGCAGCCACTATTTAACCGAGTCCAACAACGAGGAGATTCTTAAATCGGCAAATGTTGTATATTACGCAATTACTCCGGCCTTTGTGGACCGATTTTAAAAATTCTTTTTTATTTGAAGAAGTGCGCTTCCTCGGTGATCCCATAAAAACCAAGTCAGGATCGCGAGAGAGAAAGATACTAGACCTATTTTTTGTTGTTTCGTGCGGCAAAGCGGCCTCTAATAATAAGGCGCATTCAAAATCGACAACCTTGGGTTAAAATCAACCTTTTTACCTAACTAAAAGAGGTCCTAGTAGTGTTTTCTAGACACAACACAGTAAAAATCACAAGCACGTGTAAAATGATTGGTTGAAAGCGCTACTTTTTTATAATTCGCCATTTAATTCGCTTCAAACCAATTAAATTCCACATGCTTGTGCCTTTTACGGTATTCTGTGTTTTTAGTGTATGTTTACTTATTTAACAGCAATAACAATAAAAACGAATAATAAATAGCTTTAAAAAAATTAAACCAACTTTAAAACAAAAATACAATGCACTAAAAAGAAAAAAATAAAATAAAAGAAGTCGGGTAATAACATGTGCTAAACTACTCAATGTTAATATAGAGACATTTTGCACCTCTTATTTTGCAATTCCGTTGTGGTTAACGTTATTCTGAGACTGCGCAGTAACGCAAACATGATCCGTTATCGTTATTAACCATACCGGACTCCTTTAATTACGGATGAATACCGAAGAGCTTATCGTTATCGTTATCGTTATTTTTAAACTGCGTGGTTGCCGGATTGTAGAAATTTTAATATCAATATATTTTATAAAATTTTATTGCCGTATTAATTAAAATATCATTTATACAAAGGCTATATAATTAGCGAAAAATCTATAACAGTAATAAAAATCAAATAGTGTTAAAAAATTCAAACGGACTTGCACTTTTACGGATATTCTAAATCAGTAATTAATTTAGATGTTACGATCTGGCACACTTGCTTTTTATTCTACTACCAAACTTAACCTTACTTTTTGTGTTTTGCTTATACTGTATTGTTTGCATCTACTTTAAAAAACGAAATCAACAGAAGTGTTTGCATATATTTAAATATCAATTTATATCTTATGAAGAATAAAAGTAAATACTGATTTTTCGTTAACTTTAAAATCGCTGAACCACAGGCAAAAATAAGGTTATGTGTCGAAAGCGCAGACGCAAGATAAATTTCTTAAAAGAGGCTGCAAAATACAGCTACAATTTATGCATTGAATCGATTATTATTTTGTTTCGAACAAAAGTAAACATTTGAACCGGAATTTTTGGGAGCGGAAAGCTCGACCATCCAGATTTTCCACGTACGAAGCCCTGGAAAGCTAGTCCGGAAGGGGAGAGCTGGTTAATCGTCTTGCAACAGGACCAACAACAAAGAAAGCAAAGCAAAGCTCTGTCTTAAACTGCTGCCGTAATCGTTATGTTTAATAACGATAACCATAAGGAGGCCAAAAAACGTCTGTTATTTTAAGAGGTGCAAAATGTCTCTAATAACTAAGTAAACAAAAGCCTTTATACTTTAATACCATAATATGGTATTTCCAAACTTACTGTTTATTTACTTCTAGCGCCATTAGCCAGCACCTTCCATCTCCATTACTACGTTTATATCGAATAGTTGAAGCTGGCTTGAAAACAAAGCGGCTTTGAAGCGATTCCTAAGTCTACGTGTTTATTTCGGTGGCTTGAAAGTCGATTGAAAATCGAGGTCAAGCACATTTCAGGCCATCGTTATACGCATGTGGCAGTTTTGCATCCAACTTCACAGTAGACATCAAATGAAAAACAAACCTCACTTTTAAATTCGTCCTGTTTTGTGTGCTGTTAGTTGGTATGAGCGTGCTTTAAAGTTTTTTCACCTGTTTTCCAGCTCATAAAAATGTCAAAATCATATATGAAATTGACACTGATGACAGTTCATGACATCTGAAGCAAGGCAGTTATTAAGCCCGCTTGAACCGTTTATATCATGTTTCTAATCGGCTTCAGTGAAGTCAACCCTACTTATTTTCAGGCTTGACTTGAACGATTCAAGTCACTTTCAAGCGCGTTTATATCGCTCTTTTCAAGCCACTTTTAAAAGCCGCTTTAACTCAAGCTAGCTTGAACTATTCGATATAAACGTAGTACGTGTCTGTGTAGGCAGTGTAGTCGGCCGCCTACAGCTTTGCGTTTGGGGGTATTTGCGGCTAGGAGGCCTTGCAGTAAAAGGTATGAAAATTTAAATTTTGTTCTGGATAAACAGTAGCAAGCGCGATTGAAGTATAGAAACGATATTTTATTGGAGTTTTTTTCTGTCTCCAACTGTAACCATTCAGAAAAGGGGCCCCGCAGGTACATGCTCACCTATATTTGTACTGTATTTAAAGATGGGGTTCTTTTTTAGCTCTCCAACTTTAATCTTTCCATAGAAAAGCTTAGCAGGTACATATTTGCCTACGCTAGTATTTTATGTATGTATATTGATCCTCAACTTATTTTTACTATTTTCATCAGCATGGGTCTTGCGCAGGCCCGTTACGTAGAAATGACTTTGGGGGAGGGAGAGGAACAAAAAACATGAACGTGGAAAAAAAGAACAAAAAAACGTTTAAATAGTATATTTCATATACATTAGGGAAGCTTCAGAAATTTACCAATACAAATATTGTGGAGCAAAAAACTTTTCACGCAAATTAACCCTAACGATGATTTAAAAAAGCTACTTTACTACTAATATAAAACAGTGTTGGTTGTTTTTTTATTCTTGGCTCTGGTCCAATTTACCAGCTGGATCGTCGAGCTTTGTAGCTCCCAGAAATTCCGGATTCTTTCACTATTTATTTAATCTTAAACTTATAAAGTTGCATAAATTTTGGCCACCTTCCCTGGAACTGCTACTGGCATCGCGCATAACCGGTTTCTTTCAGTGCAGACCTTCCTCCCCCGCGACGCTCGTCTCCATTTTCCGCCATTGAAAACACCTTGTGCACCACGCCAAACAGGAAACATCAGGTTAGAGGAATCTTCACTCACAGCGCTTAGTTCCAGAAAAAGATGCCTTGTCAAATTCAGCTGTGAGTTTCCTATTCTTCCTCGGGGCACCTGAACGTCTTCTACATCCTCCATGCACGATACCACGTGAAAGCCACATTGACTCCCTTCCAACTTCCTACGACAACCGAGAATGAACGGAAACTTAAAACACGGACTCTTTGTTTGACCTCCGAACAGTGCGGACGTGCGTAGAGGGACTACAAAGTTCTTCCTGGAGTGGCGGCTAGAGGTGTCGTACGAACGTTTTTACCTTCGGGGATCAAGGAAAGTTTCACGCTAAATTGACGGCATCTTTCTTCTGGATCTAAGCGCTGTGAGCGAAGATTCCTATAAGCTGATGGTATCCTGTTTGGTGGTGAACACGAGGTATTTCTCAAATGGCGGGAAATAGATGGGCGTGCCATGGGAACTGCCAGTAGTGAAAGTGAAGGTTATACGTAACACCAGTAGCAGATCTTGGTTTGACAGTCGACAATTTATGCATTGCATCGAACGTTGAATTATTTGTTTTTTTTTAATTTCTGGGAGCTACGAGCTCGATTATCCAGATTTTTCGCCGACGACGCCCTGGAAAGCATAGACCGGAAGGGGGAGAGTGATGGATTGGACCTGAAGGGTCCAAAACCATGAAAAAAAATAGAAATAGAAAATTAAAACAGTGTTTTTATATTTTTTAATTGATGATCTTTTATGATGATGATTTCACGTAGATTTTTTTTAATTTAATCGTATTTATATGAATTAGGATTATTTTATTGGTTATAATTATAAAAATACAAAATTCTTTTTATTGGAACGTATATAAAAACTAGTCTTTCGGCGGCTTATTACAATTTTTTGTGTTACGCCACTGGTGCCACATTTACAGTCGTGCCTATCGTATTAAGATTTTAACACTTTCAATCGTACGGTATTTAAACATAAATTATCTTAACACTTTTATAACATCATCATTATAGAGTATATAACTGAAAGTTTCTTGAAAATTTACGTTCTAATAACTTAGTTTACACGAGAGCTTTACTGCGCATTAGGCAAATGCCAAATTAATTAAAACAAATGTTAAACGCTTTTAAACCGTTTTAAAAGTACTGATTTGCAATTCATTAATTGTCTTGGTACATACTCACATACAGGGTTATCTACCCAGCAAACACTATTTGCCGGCAATGTACATTTTTATATTGGCATTGATGGTAAAGCATTGGCAATTGGTGGCAATATTATGCCAACATCTAACACGTATTAAAAAGTCAACCCTAAATAAACACTTAATTGCCAATAAATTTTACATGCAGGCGAATTGCCGGCAAGCATACAAAAATGGCGGCATACCAATCCTGATTAAATAAAGCATGCCTTTTTGTTGCGGGCAAATAATTATTCGATTTTTGAAGGCAAACCTTCAACCCATATTCATACTTTTCAAACCATATTATTAACATTGGTATTTAACTAACATTAGAGCAATTTTTTTGATCTATTTTATTTATAATGGCAGCTAAACAACATTATTTTATGTTTTTTTACCTAATTTAAAGGAAATGGCCTTTTCATAACATTTTATTGTTAAAAATCATGCAAATAAAAATTAGGTCAAACAAAATGTTTATTATGTATTTTGGAGCGAATAAAAATAAAATGATGGTAAAATTAGCTACGTTAATTTCGACCGAAGGTGACCGCTTTGTGCATTTGTTTTCTACGTGGTTTTCTAGCTTTTTAGTTTCTTTTTTAAAGAAAAGAGTTTTTTAATAGACATAATTAAATGTATTCATTACCTAATAAGTGTGTGTTGTGTGATTAATTGGTGATGGCTAGTCGAGAAGGCAAGATATTCAAGTAGACTGTTAGGAGCTGTAAACATTTTGTTTAAAACCTTATTAAAAGTTTTAAAGACGTGTTAATAAAAAATATTATATATATTTAATAGTTTTTTTGGCATACCGATAGATGGCGTAATGGACAATAAACTACTACGTTTCTGCAATATCTTCGCTTTTTATCGCCTAAACCGTACCCATTAGACAAAAATAATTCGAGAGCGGTCTGCGGTAGGTGATCTCACTTAGCTTTGAAAGAAATATCTTCGGCTAGTGTAAAAATCTGCATCTCCAAGTTGGACAGTGTTCCGAGAGATGCTACTTTGCATTGCAAGGAAATTGCATGCAGTAAGGAGTTTTTTCCTATTTTAATTTTCAAATAAAATATCGCATCATTTTAGCTTTTAAAAAAAAGTATATGCGACAATTTTCGTCAATAAGACGTCAGCTTGCTGCTTGGGAGTATCTGCATTTGCCCACTTTCGTGTCTTTTTGTTATCTTTTTGCCAATAACCTATTAATGATGGATGCCATCATCCTAAATGTATTTTTTTATCATAACTTATTAATGACGGATGCCATCACATTATCTGCAACACGTGGCCTAATAACGGCCAATTGCCCACTTTCGCGTCTTTTTGATACCTTTTTGCCAATGCCTTGCCATTAAAGAGTGTTGGCAATGCCAGTAAATTAAATGTACAACGCCGGCAAAAAATGTTATATGGTTAGGTACTATTCGAATACTGGGTATTCCCAAACCCTTTTGTGAACAATGATTTTTGCATTAATAAAT
>JACEGR010008339.1:0-38093 GCA_014170235.1 Listronotus bonariensis
TGGTTAGCTGCGTAATTATTGGTACTATAAAAAATAAACTTTACTACAATCATTAGTAGCGTTTGTAGTTATAAATGAGCTAAAAAAAGTTTTGAACAATTTTTTGTCTTCCCATAGCTATGTTATTTTTAAATATTTTTTGACTTATATGGGATTAAGATTTTTTTCGTCGCTACAATAAACTACAATCAATATAAAGTGTATTAAAAAGTTTTTAAATCAGTTTTTTTTCTGGTTTAGCACAATATTATTTAGGTTAGTTGCGTAAATATTAGTACTACAAAAAATGGACTTTACTACATTTAATGGTACGATTTATAGTTTTCGAGCGTTTTTCAATAAGTTTTTTTGACTTCCTATAGCTATGCTATTTTTAATTTATTTATAATATTTTTTGACTAATATGGAATTCAGATTTTTTTTCGTCGCTACAATAAACTACAATCTATTTTGAGTGTATTCCAAAATTTTTAACGCAGTTTTATTTCTTTTTCTGGCGTAGAACAATATTAATTAGATTAGCTACGCAGTGCCGTATTAACCATTAGGCTGACTAGTCTACAGCCTAGGGCGCCATGAAAAATAGACGCCAGGGGATTTTTGGTGACTAATTTCTCTGTGAATATGGTGCTTTGCAATGAAACAGGAGCGAAAAGGAAGGAATGACTTTTTTTTGCTCATCAAATTTTATTTAGGGTGGTGAAGTAAGGCGCCTGGCACTCAAAATAGGCGTTACGGAGGAAAATACTCTTTTTTTTGCTCGTGGAAAATAGGCGCTCCGAGAATTCTAGCCTAGAGCCCCCTCAAACAGTTAATACGGCCCTGTAGCTACGTAATTATTGGTACTACCAAAAAAATAAACTTTACTACAATCATTAGTAGCGTTTGTAGTTAAAAATGAGCTAAAAAAAAGTTTTGGGTAAGTTTTTTGGCTTCCCATAGCTATGTTATTTTTAAATATTTTTTGACTTGTATGGGATTAAGATTTTTTTTTTTCGTCGCTACAGTAAACTACAATCAATATAAAGTGTATTCCAAAGGTTTTTAAAGCAGTTTTTTTCTGGTTGAGCACAATATTATTCAGGTTAGTTGCTTAAATATTAGTACTACAAAAAATGAACTTTACTACATTTAATGGTACGGTTTGTAGTTTTTGAGCTTTTTCAACAAGGTTTTTTCTACTTCCACATAGCAATGTTATTTTTAATTTATTTATAATATTTTTCGACTAATATGGAATTGAGATTTTTTTCGTCGCTATAATAAACTACAATCAATTTTGAGTGTATTCCAAAAATTTTTAAACCAGTTTTATTTCTTTTTCTGGCTTAAAACAATATTAATTAGGTTAGCTGCGTAATTATTGGTACTACAAAAAAATAAACTTTACTACAATCATTAGTAGCGTTTGTAAGTTATAAATGAGCTAAAAAAATAGTTTTTTTCTAAAGCGGGTTCTAGCGTGATGGAGCTCATACGTCGGCATCGGACGGACGGTACGTGGATCAGAAAAAAATAGTTTTTAGTGAAATTAAACACACACACACACACACACGCACATGCAAGTTAGGGGTAAACGGGCCGAGACGAATTCACTCCCATTTGGAAGCAGGTAGGTTTTCTGGACAACCGAATTCACTCCCGCTCACTCCGCGTTAATTATTAACAGAAACAGGGTTTTCTTTAAAAATTTAGACATGGTTGCCATATGTTCGTGTAAAAATAGAATTTTGGAACTATAAAATTTGTTATCGCAAAGTTCTTTTGGATTTTCAACTAGATTCATATATTAAACTACGAAGTATTGATACAATAGTTAAAGTCTATGATAGTAAAGTGCTGCGAAAAAAACAATTCTTAGATAAATATTTAGCAAAATTAGAAAATAAGAGCATAAGTAATTTTGAGTTTGTAAAATGTATTTCCCATAGATGTAAGGTAGCTGTTTAAAAAATAATATTAATATAAATAAATGTAAATATATGAAATATGTTTCTTTCGTTATTTCCCAGTATTTTCCTCAAATCTGGCAATGCTGCTAACAATTTGAACGAAGTTTTCGATTATTTAGGTAATAAAGGTAAACTGACCCGGGAGTGAATTCGTCCGTCACCTTTTTCGCCATCAGGTACTATTCCTTATTTTGGGAGTGAATTCGACCCTGCCCGGGTAAACCATAGGTAAATATTAAAGAATCTATTGAGTAGTCCGTTACTTTGTGACAATACATTTTACGTAGAATGTAATAAAAACACAAATTTTACTTTGTTATTTTGTCACATATTTTATATTGCTTTTTGCGTTACTGCAGTTTCGACATACTATGTCATTTTCAAACGACTTTTTAAAAGTGAATGAATTACAAAAAAGTGCATAAATTTATACCTTATACCGTAAATTTAACATCTGGTTTAACCTTTACAATTGTTAGGTCCTATCTTTATTGTTACAAGTATATTGCTATAATAAACTTTTACAGTTAGTCGAAAATATTAAATAATTGGGAATTTTTTATGTCTGTTTGCAGATTAAGAAGATTTACATTATTATTTTTATTGTGTTTATAAATTTCTATGTTCTCTAATATATCTAATTTTTTACTTTTTTGTTCTAAGTGTAAGATTTTTATACTATCTATATTAGGGAAAGAATGACCAGAGTCTAGAAAATGGTTTGAAAAATTTGAATTTCTTTTGCCTAATCTAAATGATGCGTAGTGTTCTTTAAATCTTTTTTCGAAGCTTCGGCCTGTTTGTCCTATGTAGCAACTATTGCACTCTGAACATTCTAGCTTATAAACTCCAGATTTTTATGTTTATTAATCTTGTCTTTTACGTTAAAAAGGTGGTTGGATAATTTTTGTGATGGTTTAAATGCTATTTTCATATTATTTTTACTTAAAATATTTGCTATTTTGTCAGATATAGGTCCAAAATATGTAAGGGTTGTGTATTTTTTGTCCGAGTTGGATGCTTTTATTTTTGGGTATATTTTACTTATGGTATTTAATTTCTGTTTATTGTTAATTATGTTATTAATGTGTTTAATTTTGTAGCCGTTATTTATGGCAATCGATCTGATGGTATTTAGTTCTTTGTTTAATTTGTCTTGTTCTAGTGGGATGGCAAAGGCTCGGTGAACCATAGATCTATATGCTGAGAATTTGTGGCTATTTGGGTGATTAGAATTACTAGGAATGGTTGTATCTGAAAATGTGGGTTTTCTATAAATATCAAATTTCAATTTATTATCAAATTTTGTTATGCTTATATCTAAGAAATTGATACAGTTATTTTCTTCTTTTTCTACTGTAAATTTTATTTTTGGATGAATGGAATTTAGGTGGTTTAATGTAAGTTGTAACTCTTCATCAGTTCCGGTAAAGCAAACAAGGATATCATCCACATATCTATACCAAAAATGTATGTGTTTAGCAAAAGGTGTATTTAAAAAATTTTCTTCAAGTTTTGACATAAATATTTCAGCAAGTAACGGGCTAAGGGGTGATCCCATTGCTAGACCATCATTTTGTTTATAAAATTTGTTATTAAACTGAAAGTAACTACCGTTAATGCAGAGTTTATGTAATTCTAAAATTTCTTGATGTTTTAATGTGTTAATATTTTTTTCGAAAAGCATTTCATCTATAATATCTATACAATCTTGGTTTGGGATATTCGGAAACATATTTGTGACATCAAATGATATTAACGTGGAGTTATTTAAAAGTGTTTTATTTTTAAGGTGATTGGTTAATTCTATGGAATTTTTACTGAGAATTTTGGCGTAAATTGTAAGACTTCCCTGATAATGTTATTAAGTTTTTCTGCTACTTTTTGTAAAGGAGTGTTTACATAGGAAACAACCGGTCTTATTGGTTCCCCATTTTTATGTATTTTTATTAGGCCATATAACATTGGGGGGATGGATTTTTATTTATTAAGAAATACTTTTCTTTTTCACTTAAAATGCCCTGAATATCTTTAATTGTGTTTTTTAATAGTTTTTGAGTTTTTCGGTGGGGTCGTTTGGTAGTTGAGTAGGTTGTTCTTTTTCTAGGAAGTCGTTTATTTTACTTATGTATTGTTCATTTTTTAAAATTACTATAGAATTGCCTTTATCTGCTTTTGTGATTGAAAGATTATCCGTTTGGATTTTTTCTTTTAATGACTTTAGAATCACTTGCTGCTGTGGAACTGATGGCGATATTTATAGAAAACCCACATTTTCAGATACAACCATTCCTAGTAATTCTAATCACCCAAATAGCCACAAATTCTCAGCATATAGATCTATGGTTCACCGAGCCTTTGCCATCCCACTAGAACAAGACAAATTAAACAAAGAACTAAATACCATCAGATCGATTGCCATAAATAACGGCTACAAAATTAAACACATTAATAACATAATTAACAAAAAACAGAAATTAAATACCATAAGTAAAATATACCCAAAAATAAAAGCATCCAACTCGGACAAAAAATACACAACCCTTACATATTTTGGACCTATATCTGACAAAATAGCAAATATTTTAAGTAAAAATAATATGAAAATAGCATTTAAACCATCACAAAAATTATCCAACCACCTTTTTAACGTAAAAGACAAGATTAATAAACATAAAAAATCTGGAGTTTATAAGCTAGAATGTTCAGAGTGCAATAGTTGCTACATAGGACAAACAGGCCGAAGCTTCGAAAAAAGATTTAAAGAACACTACGCATCATTTAGATTAGGCAAAAGAAATTCAAATTTTTCAAACCATTTTCTAGACTCTGGTCATTCTTTCCCTAATATAGATAGTATAAAAATCTTACACTTAGAACAAAAAAGTAAAAAATTAGATATATTAGAGAACATAGAAATTTATAAACACAATAAAAATAATAATGTAAATCTTCTTAATCTGCAAACAGACATAAAAATTCCCAATTATTTAATATTTTCGACTAACTGTAAAAGTTTATTATAGCAATATACTTGTAACAATAAAGATAGGACCTAACAATTGTAAAGGTTAAACCAGATGTTAAATTTACGGTATAAGGTATAAATTTATGCACTTTTTGTAATCCATTCACTTTTAAAAAGTCGTTTGAAAATGACATAGTATGTCGAAACTGCAGTAACGCAAAAAGCAATATAAAATATGTGACAAAATAACAAAGTAAAATTTGTGTGTTTTATTACATTCTACGTAAATATTAAAAGTAAGCGCCCTTTTCACCCGGGGTATAAAACCACTCAGTTAAAACTCTCTCTTCTTGTCAAATAACGCAATTTGTGACCTGTATCGCACATATGAAAAATATTTTTAGTTTTAAGTTTGTTTAGTTTTAAGATGCTTTGTTCATGAGAATTGTATTATGCTTTGAACAATAAAGCTTTTTGAAGTTGAAGTTGAAGAAGAAGTATGAAACGGTAATGGCCGGAGTTTAATTAAAGTTGGTATATTCCCGCGGGATTTTTAAATCCGATACCAACCGCCCGCACATAGGTGCACTGCTTTATTTAATTGCACTAAAACTATTTTTCCGATCCGTACCGTCCGTTCTATGCCGACGTAAGTGCGCGTACCTTTACGTGGAAACAGCTTATTTGACAATTTACAAAGAGAGGTTTTTGTAGGAAATTTAATTTTCTTTAAGAATGTGAATTGGTAAAATTTTTCTAAACAACAATTTGCGAATTTTGCATAAAAAAGATTGTTTCAAAAAGCTGTTAGTATATTAATATTAAGGGCTCAAACCTTCACGATAATTTTTTTTATCACCTTAGAACAATATCTTATCTTGTCGATATTTTTAGGGTGGTGAAAAATGTAAAAAAGGTGCACTTTTTACATTAAAAGTGAAACTGGCGACTTTTTTTGGGCAGTACCAAGGGAGAAACCACCTGGGAATTATTTGTTGAGAGCCGGGGAAGTTTGGGAAATAAGGAAAATTATTGGAAATCAAGGGGAATTATTGGAAATTATGGGGAAGTATAGGGAAGTATGGGAAAGTATGGGGAATTATGGGGAAGTATGAAGAATTATGGGGAATTATGGGGAATAATGGGGAAGTATGGGTAATAAATATTTTTTTACGAGATCTGAATCCTAAAAGCACCACCAACTCCCTTATTTTTTTCAATTTTCGCTTAACTTGGAATTGGTCAAATTTAAAATTTATCAGACGCACGTCTGCAGAATTTGAAAAAGTTATTTATAACATTTTTATTGCAAAATTTAATTTATTTATAGTTATTACAAACAGTATTAACGCTGCATAAAAAATCCTATATTTAATTTTACATTTAAAAATCAACATGTGCGTTGTGTTATGATGAAAAAGTAATCACCACAGCTGATTAAAAAGTTTATCTCATAAAACCACCATTGAAGATTTTTAATAAGATAAGCCAATCTTAGTGGTTCGGCTTTATCTATAATTTTTTTATTGCAGTCCATTTATAAGTACTAACAGATAATATTATTTTTTCAGTGCAGTCTCTACGAACAAGGCTTGGCAATAGGTTCACTCTGCGCCCCGCTCTGCGTCTCCAAAGATATACACTCACTCACTTGTCACTCGTTTCAAGCAGCTAAAGAAGCTGTTTTCAGCGCTGAATGGCACAATATCCGCTTGGTATTTAAATCAGTATCCAAAGATGTTCCAGCTTTACATTGGTATGAAAATGGTGTCCTTAAATACCCTACTGAAAAAGAGTTTTTATCAACAATACGCACAATAGTTAAGAGAAAGTTAAATTTAACCCTAGCTTATGATACCGCGCTAAGGCTCTCTCGCTTAAAGCCTTCCTATGAAGAAAAAGATCCTGTTAGACGACATCAGGAAATGGACAGTCTTTGGTATTTACTGCAGGACAATGAGTATTTGCTGTCAACAATTTTTACCGATAAGGATGTCTTTCCTCAGCTAATTGGAACCTGCGGTCCTTATTTTGCTGTAGAATATTTAGAACCAGTTCCTTTTACTTCCTCTCTTCTAGCAATGAGCGACAGCCGTGAGCAGTGGGGCCAAAGACTAAAATTTGCTGTACAAATCATGGAACTTTTAGAGGAACTTGACTCCAATTTCCGAGAACCTTTTCATTTATGTGATATAAAAATAGACCATTTTGGGTATATAAAGGACAGGAAAAAACTTAAATATATAGATTTAGACGAGGCCTTTCCAAGATCCGTCATTAACAGCCTTTTTAAAGAGATTATAACTTGCAAAACTGACGATGATTGTGACTTTTTGGATTGTCGATCTACGTGCAACAAAACTATCGGCAAATGTCGCAATGCAGTAAGCAACAATAATGTTCAAATTGTTTGTGAAAAGTTATTTCTAGGCTGGAGAATGTCCAATACCATTATAGTGCCTGGTTTGTTGATGTCACAACACACTCCATCTGAATTAGCTTCAATGTTAAGACAATGCGCTAATCCACTGGGTGAAAGTGGAAAAGTTAGGAAAATGCCCGATGAAGAAGTTAGAAAAAGGTTATATAATGTTTTATATGAAATGGAACAATCAGTCAATAATGATTTCTTTCTTTAGTGATAATGAATAAATGTAATATTTGTTACTATTCAAGAGTCGTGTAGTTTCTATTTTTGTTGTCTGTTTTAATTTAGTACCAGTTCCAAAATACCTAATTTGCCTTAACGAATCGACAATATTCGCTGTAGTAAGCTTATCATTATTGCAAAGTCAAATAAAAAGTTACGCTTAAATTTTGACGCCTAAAACTTATTTTGATGTGTGTGTGAATATTTTACACTTATTTCGGCAGCTAAGCCACAATTTAAAGATATGTTATCTCATAACAATAAAACATTCTTCAATAACATTGTACAAAGTACCATCATACCGAAAAAAACTGCAGAGGGATCACGACACTCGATTCAAGTTTACCTTCGGCAACTTTCGTTTTTCTGTCTGTTGCCAAAGGTAAACTCATAGAGTATCGTGGCTGAGTTTGTGGAGATGCGCATCGACTTGCTCGATTTGATCGAGTCGAGTGTCGTGATCCCATTGCAGGATATTAAAATTCAGGTACCTTCAAGTCTCCTGGTCTATAGAAAATCGCATTCCTTATATTTCGCAGTTTTTTAACATAACTGTTACACAATTACATTAACTTTGACAACACACTCTAATAGACATATGTGTTATGTTATTTAGCTGATCCGGTATAAATTAAAGGATAAACAAAATTAAATAACACATATATTTTCTTACTTCATTCAATAATTGATATATTTAAATCTTAAGTTATCAAAAGTTTGGGACATCTCAGTACAAAAACGTGTTCTACGTTGCAAAAATTCATTATATAAATTAAAAACATAAAATAAAAACTATTCTTAAGACACACTGTTACAAACACACTTCAGTATACCTATATACTAATATACTAGGGTCAAAAATACTATTATTAATACCACTACATTTCATTCTTCTGCTTGCACAGCCCCTCAAGTTTACTTATTACTAAACTTAAATCAGCGCTTTTATTTAACTTTAAGTAAATACATTTCCGAATATCGTGAAAAGCCAACCAAGTAGGCACCTCTTTAGCTAAAATTTTCAGGTGTTCTTCCATTTCTGCTTTATTTAAGTTACCTCTGTAGCAATTGCCAAGTTTATCAAGCACTGTTTCTAAAAGTAGCACTCCTTTTTTCTCAGAAACAAATATATTTCTTGTAAGGCGGGCCAATTCTGGAAGGCGAGAATACTGCTGAACTTCTTTTTCTTTATCTCCTGATCTCGTCATTGACAAAAGAGCTTTGGCGGCTTGTTTTTGACGTACCTTTTCTAGTAAGGCTTTTGGTATTCCTAAGAGAAATACATACATATAAAATATTAAATATTTGGGTAACCTAAAAATTTATTATTGTATGCATGAAACTTTGAAACTATATTGAATAAAAAAGACTTGTATAAAAAGGTTTTGAACAAATTTGTTATTAGAAATTCCGAATAAATAAATACAGGTAAAAATAAAAATAAAAACAAGCTTTTAAAGCACATCAAACTAAAAGTTCAAAATACTTTTAAAAAAATAATAAAAAATACTAGTATTGTTGTAAGGTAAGGCGTAAATTGAGACACATATAAGGCTAGGGGAACAATACCAAGCGGCGAGCATACAGCGGCAAGTGTGAGAGTGTTATGCCGTTAAAAAGGTTATACTATCTACAGAATGTCCTTAAATTTTCTGTGCAATAGTTTGTAAAAACATGAAATACAGGGTGTTAAAATTCCTCAAAAACTTTTAAAATTATGAAAACCACTAATTTTACTAAAATTTGTTAATTTAGATATAAACCTTATTTATTTAAGTGTTGGTTGTTGTTGATACATAATTGCTAATAAGTTATTATGAAACGTAATTAAAATACAGGGTCTTTTTCAACAAGGGAACGAAACTTTAGAGTGTGATTTCTTATGTTATTTTATGAAAAAAGTTCCTATAAACATATGTCCGGAGTTGCTTCCTTACTGAGATACAGGGCGTTAAAATTTGAGAAAAAAATCAGTTTTTTCTAAATATTTTTAATATGCTTAGGCAATTTGAATAAAAGATTTGATTGATTTGCAAGATTTGAATAAAACTTGGTACAATTATTTAAACTAATAAGGCGATTATTTAGCCCAAACCAGATTGTTATTATTGGGTCCAGTGAGGCTCAGTGGGCACCACAACTTATATTATTGAAAAAAAGTACGCCACTGACTTTTTAACGTTATTATATTTAAACTTCAAAACGATTTTAAAAACTTCTGTCACTCAGCAATATAGTTCCCAGGCAATCATAACGTCAAAATACATTGGTTTATAAGATTAAAAAATTACATTTTATTTTTCTAAAACCGTTACAAAAAATGTTTTTTATCATCATAATTTAAAGTACACACAGTATTGACAACCGACAAAATTATGTAAATATAAAGTTTGTGTTTTTAAGTTTTATTTATATTATGTGGCTCGAACTTGGTAAACCTACTTATTGTCTTTATTTTATGTTTAATCTACTGTACTTTTATTTAAACAACTTTATTTTATACTATTTTTTTTATAACAGCTTTGTTAATAAGATAAATCTTCTAACAATAAAGCATATTTTGATTTGATTTGATTTGATAAGTGTGCACTATACAGTGTGTCCGAAAATTACGCTTCAGGATTTCTGTGGGCGATTCTGCACAAACACTATATTAAAATCATGGGCGCAGGCAGAAAGACTTTTAGAGGGGTGCAAAATATTGTAAAGAACAAGAACAAAAAGTGCCTCCCGGCGCCCATGACGTCAGTCAACGCGAGAACCACATGACCACATATTTGGATCCAGACAAGTCCTATTCATTAATCATGTAAGGCTTGAAAAGGGGGGAGGAGTTCGGAAAAAATCACTAAACGTCACTATGGGGGCGGGGGTGTAGGGAAGAAATAAGGTGTATTTAGTTTTTATTAAAAAGCTTGCAATTTTAATGTCTATCTGAATATTTTTATAACGGTTATTCATTTTTTAGAATAAAATTAGATTAAACTTACTTTTATTTAAAGGTAATATTGTAAAAAAAAATAATAATATATTTTGTACCAAAAAATACATGTGATTGGGAATTGGGAGGGGGTTAGTTTAAAACCTCTCCAAGTATCACTAGGGGGGTCAAAATTTGATTAAAAAACCTCATGTGATTAATGCACGTCCCTAAACAAAATTACCTCGGTGTAAAAAGCAGGTTTGTTCTGGACTTTCCTGATTTCTACTACCAATACTTCACCTGGCAAGTGAAATTCAATTCTAGTTTACATAAGATGCGTTGTACTTACCATATTTTATCACCCGACGATCCGCAATGAATGAATACTTACTTGGTTTTTGCACCGAGGTCTTCAATTGTAAAACTGGGCATTAATGTTATAAATAACATGCTATATTACAACAACATTATGTAAATGATATTTAAGATAGTTAACAAAAAACTATTTTTTTCTTAAGTTTAATAGCTCTGTCCTGAGAAAGAAGGATTTTAGGGCCAATGTTTATATTATGAACTTTTTCTCTTAATATTAATGACTCAACTTTAAACACCCTGTATAATGCAATTAATTTATAATAGGATCTTTCCGAGGATCTTACTGAATACAAGAACTTTTTTGCATTTTTAGTTAAACTTATTATATCTTTGCAGTACGAAATATAACTTTAAAATAATAACTTACCTTTTAGCACAGAGCTTGGTCTCTCCTTAGGCCCGTCAATCACTGGCGTAGGTGTCTGTGTCTCTTTAGCTTCTTTTAATTTTTCAAGGGCTTGTTCCATTCTATTATTAATGTTAAAAGAACTCTAGCTCTCTCTAAGACTTCCTTTCCTGTGGTAAACTTATCTTCTGCAGGGGGTTGTGGAAGAGGTGAAGGGTCAATGTCAGGTACCTAGTAGAGAGTTTATATTCTTAGTAATCCGTGTAAGTATACAAGGTGCCCCGAAATTAGCGAACAACATTGCTAGGATGTATTTTACATATTAAAACCATCTGAAAGAATCACTGTTCAGAGGATGTGGACACCTCAAGGGTCATTTAAAGGGACTTAAACTGAAGTAATTTTACTAACTTTTGTACAAAAAAAATACATAATTATTTTAGAAAGACCCTTTCAGGGAATTTACCTAAATTTACTTAAAAACTTAGTCAACAACATGTCGCTCTTGCAACACATTAAGGAAATCTTGGGAGTACACTACATATTATTTTAAAAGTTTAAATTATAAACTATATGAGAACACAGGATTATCAATAAAAATAAAAATATAATAAAATTAAAAGACACTTGATTTTAACAGATAATTCTTAGAAAATAAATTTATAATGAGCAAGATGTACCAAATAACCCAAAATATGCTACTTTGTTGCACTTTTAATAGACTGAAATAGTCATAGGTTTCAAACAACAAAAAAATCAGCTGTCAAGTTGTAAAGTTACAACTCCTTTAACTTTATTTATCATACAGGATAATTAAAATATCAGTTTATCGGGTTAATTGTGTAATTTCCAAATCAGTAATCAGATTTTTTATTATTTTTAAAAGTACTTATACTAAAAGAATCTATTGAGTAGTCCGTTACTTTGTGACAATACATTTTGATAGCACATAGTATGTCGAAACTGCAGTAACGCAAAAAGCAATTTAAAATATGTGACAAAATAACAAAGTAAAATTTGTGTTTTTATTACATTCTACGTACTTATACTAGTTACCAAAAAAAAAAATATATTTTTTTAACAGAACACCCTGTATAGACTCATTTTGTTTAACTTTTAGAATGATGTGTATACTGAAACAGGCTGATCTAAAATATGCACTCTTTTTAAATTTAGAAATGGGTAAATCTATTTAAAAAACATTTTGTCTTATGCAAACTTTGATGACAGAATTTTTATGATAATAAAACATGTACCCATTTTCCTAAAACATGTAAATTATTTCCAAAGAAAAAGCTATCAATATATTTCTGCCTTAACTATGTACAGTGTGGTTCATTGGGTGCAATAAAGGGAAACCTTTTTATTTGAAATTTGTCAAAAAAACATATTTTATTAAAAGGGAAAAAACTAAAAAGTGCTTAAGCGCAAACTACCCTTACTTCTAAAAATACAACAGACTGTTATATAGTATTTTGAAAAAAGTTATGCCTAAATACCAAGTCAGATTTATTATTATTATTTTTTTTTTGAGTATTGTGATTAAACCCTGTATGATACAAATTTTTATTGTTCTAATTTAATATTCCTTTAAAGCAGTCACAAAAAGAAACTTACTTTAAAACAAATTTACTTAAATGAAAGTGATAGTATAAAAATTAACTAGGTTTAAGAAGATTTTTTCTGACAAATAACAAAGAAGTGTCCCATTTGTTGCACACTTAATGGAACACACTGTATATTTAGTTTAAGGGGTTTGTAATAGTTTATTATTAGAAATAAATAAAAACATATCTAGGTCAATTTTAAAATTATAACAATAACACAGATCCACATACCTATTTCTGTAATATAAACCATCTTTTGTTTTGTAATTAAATACCAACATCACTTAGATAGGCATAACAAAAAATGCATGGTGTTAGTTTTTTTAAAAGAAGTTGGCAATAACCCAGATTTGCAAAAAGTATTCTTAAAACCATTTTTTTTTATTTTAAATAATGTTTTTGTTTCAAGTTAAGTTTTAATTTCAATACTTTAGTATACATAATATATAATAAATTTACACGGGTGGCACAAAATAAATAAACTATTTTAAGATAAACCTCTGAGAGGCCTATACTCTGTTCACTATAAATTGGGAAAAACACCTGAACAAAAACTGTAAATATTTAAAAAGACAGTAACCCTAGTGACCACAATAAAAATTTATTTTATTGGTTTAAAACTACAGTAACCGGAATTACTTACTAGCTATTCATTATCAATTTATAGTGGCCAACCGCCAAAGTATAGTTCCAAAGTTTATAGACTCCATTTATACTTTTTAATACAAAAGTCAGATAAATGTCCCCCAATAGTTGTATTTTTCAGCACTAAATTTAAAATAAATCACTTTTTGGCCATGACTACATCCATAACAGAAGGTTTAAACTTAAGAGAGACTGCATTACATTCAATGTATAGGTTCTTTGTTCATCTTTTATAAAATATATCAATTTAATATTTGAAGATATGCTCTATATTGGTTGGGCGGATTCATTTATTGGATGGTCTTTTGTTGGGTACACGCCTGGAAAGAATGGGACCGCTTCGGTCCTGGTCCCGGGGTATACGAGGCTGACCCTCTTTCAGCCCTATTGACCCTATGAACTGGCCGGTCACCTGAAACAAAAGAAAAGAAAACCCCCAAAAAATCCAAAATAATTTAATTTAAAAACGACGTTTCGGTGGCAAGTTTGCCACCGTTGTCAAGATTAAAAACAAAGTTAAAAAATAAAAAAAAATTAACTAATATTTAAATTAGAAATGATTAAAATTTTATGCTTTTTAATATCGCAAACTAAAAACAGTTTGACATATGTGTCATAAGTAAGTATTAGTTAATTTTTACCTTTATTTTTAACTTGACAAACGTCGTTTTTAAATTAGAAGATTTTGGGTTTTTGGGGGTTTCTTTATTTTATTTCAGGCGACCGGCAGTTCATAGGGGTCAATAGGGCTGAACAGGGTCAGCTCGGTATACTGGACCAAGGACGAAGTGGTCCCATTCGTTCCAGCATGTACCCAACAAAAAGACCATCCAATAATGTAATATTTGACATTGTACACTTTGAAACTAGCCCCCTCAATTTATCATTTTTGCAATTCTTATGGCCTTTTTAATTTAAAGATATTTTAAAAAATATTCCAGCTTTAAGTAAAAAATCTTCTAGGTGTAAAAAAATACCTTGGCAATATTATTTTGACTTTACAGCAATAGTAAGTTGTTAAAAACTTTTATTCTTTATATAAGTTGGTGCATGGTCTTAGACTGTATTACCAGTAGTTAGTTTTATTAAAAGCATATAGAGGATAGGTCAAAGAAAAAAAAATTCTTAGTAGTAAAGCACCCTTACTTCTAAAAATACATCAAAATATTAAATTTATTTAAAAGAAAGAAAGGTAGATTAAATATCAAGTCATGGATCCTAATGAGATGTTTTATATTTTTGGAAAATTTTAAATTAACCCTGCATGATACAAATTTTTAATATTATGATTTGTATTTCTTTAAAACAGTTACACACAATTTACTTATAAACACATTTGATCAAATGAAAACAAATTTATTAAGTTTAATTGAATTTATGCTTTTTATCTAACCACTAACTACATGTTTGTTGCAAGAATATTTTTAATATGACCCTAGAATTCTACAAATATACTTTTAATAGGGTTATTAAACTATTATTAATAATGGGCTTAAGAAAACTTTTGATTAAGCATACTAACATTTTTGTTTTAAAAACTTATGAAAATTTAGAACATGAAATTTATAATTAACTAATAAATAAAAATTTGAGGCCATGACTTGGTAAATACATTTTTTTGACAAATTGTGATTAAAAAGTTATCCATTTGATGTACACTTTATTTATAATCTATTTAGTAATTAATCTATAAGGTGATATTTACTTCTGACAGATTAGTTCACAAAACATTAAATTTTAATGTAAGAACTAATTAAAGTTGGTAATTTTCTAGAAACCTGCGGCAACTCCGATTTTGACGTAATTGGGTATACTTTTTGGGGCGCTGATCACGAATCTGATTTTGTCGGAAACGTTTCGTTCTTGAGATACTCATCATCAGACTTGAAATTTAAACTAATCCCATTTTTACAATATTCTCCCTTCTTTTGCAGATAATTCTTGATTTAAAGCTAAAGTGGCACACAATAATTGATTTTCACCTTTTAAAACCCCGTTTTTTATGTATTTTACATTATTTTTGCATTAAATTGCATAGCTATACTTTGAATCATTTCAATTCCAGTGTGCTATGAAACCCTATGTGTATGTATGGTGGCCGCATTATCAAAAAAAAGCCACGCAACTTAATGCAAAAATAATGTAAAAAACGTAGAAAAACGGGGTTTTAAAAGGTGAAAATCAAATATTCTGTGACACTTTAGCTTTAAATCAAGAATTGTGTGCAAAAGAAGGGGAAATATAGTGAAAATAAGCTTGGTTCAAATTTGAACTTTGATAATGATTATCTCGAGAACGAAACTTTCGGCCAAAAAATCTTTCAGATTTGTGATCAGCATCCCAAAAAACCCCATATACCAAATTTCGTTAAAATCGGAGGTGCCGCAGGTTTCTATAAAATTCCCTTAATTTTTCTCATGAAACTCTGTAACAAAAATTTAATAATGGCAATATCAAAACATAATTACCTTTTCTATGTCGAACTCAGCATGCCACCTAGTTACTTTGTCCTTTGGTATCGAAATAGGGTTATCCAAACTCATTAAAAATTCATGGTGGTAATCCTTTACTTTATCTACTAAAATATTAAATAAACTTCTTCGTCTTTCCAAAACAAGTTCGGAAGTCATTTTTATATTATCTTTAACTGTTGGTTTCAAAACTAACTCCCATTGCTCTGCCTTTAATCCAGCCCCATAAATTTTTAACTTTTCTTGAGTAAAAGTATAAGCCTCTGGATACAAAGTTTTTATTTGAGCCAGATGCTTTTCTGTTAGGTTCCTTTTCATTATTTCCTCAACAGCAGGTTTCAATTTCCTAAATGTAATGGTTTCTTTTCGATTATACATCATTTGGACAACTGTATCCACAGACCAGAAACATTTCTGCCAAAAATCTATATTTAAATGGTAATTTAAGTGCTGGTTTTGAGGTCTCTTGAAGCAATTCTTTTGAAGGGCTCTGGAATGGAATAGACACAGCATTTTTAGTAGGGCTTAAAAGATTTAGAAGATTTTTGCGAACTCCAGTGCTTTCCTTTTGGGGCTCAAATATGCTTTTTCTGGGGAAAATAGCTTTTTGGGCTAAAAAAAAATTAATTTGTAGTTATGAAATAATACCTATCAACCAGAAAGTTTTAAAAGCTTAAGTCGCTTTAATTTAAAAGGCTGAAAAAATAAAAAGTAAAAAATCATCCAACAAAAGTTTACATGTTCAGAAAGTGGTCATTCTTAAACTAAGTCATTATCTAGGAATATTTAATACGAATAAACTAACATCTTCTATAAATATGTATTGAGACAATTAAAAAATATTTTGATTTATTAATAAAAATATATATTAAAGGTACCTGGTTTGAACTTCCAATTCAATAGTCCTGAATCCTTTTAATTTTGGTGATTCTGGAATCTGGGATGTTTTCTTCTCAATTTCCTTTAATTTCTTGTCACCCTCTTGAAACCTACTTATTGAAGCTTTTAACTCTAATAAACGAGCACTTCTTGTCATTTTATTTTTGATTTCTTTTAAGGAAGGTCCGTCATTCTTTATTTTATCCATAGCATTAATATTTTTGGTAGGTGTACTTGGAGGGGTTACATGTCTCTCATCTTCTGGGCTCTGCTCATTTATTTTGGAAGTTTGGATAAGTGATGATTTTACAATGGTTTCTGATTTGCTCATCTTATTAAATAGTTCCTGAATATCTTTGTTGTTTGAAACACTTTTAATTTTCTTTGTTTTACTTGCACGAATCACTTTTCTGGGGGCACTTTTTTTCATTTGCACTTGCAGTCATTATTATTTTATTTGCTATAATTTTTTCCTCACTCTCTTGAAGTTTTGTAACTTTTTCACTTGGCCATTCATCTCGGGAACCTAACGAGTCCTGTGGAATGTGTGTCAGGATAATGTTACTATCTTTTTCTAACCCCTCTCTTATAGGGGCTTTAATTTGGCTTGAATCTAACACTAAGACTTTTCTTGCCTGCTTTATTTTGGAATCTTCTATCGCGGCCCGCTTTCGATTGTTGAAAAAACACGCAACTGAAGGCTGAGCCATTGCATAAACATACACCGATTAAATATAAACAAATTTAAAGGGAATTAAATACCACAAACACACACCACAGAAACCGTTAAATTCCCTCCAAAACTTGACATTAGGTGTCACCACCATTGCGCATGCGGAAATTTATCAACCACAGATTACAATCTGTGACAAATCTTCCAACCTACTCTCTTGAGCAAGAATTAAAAATTAATTTTATTCTTAATTCGTTGCTCTTGAGGCTGCTTTGCTGTTTTAACGTGCAAATAGGTTGCGTGAAAGCTACTAGCCTGCATGCGTTAAAAAAAAAGAAAAAGCAAATTTTACCGTACGTACTTTCCTTTCCTAATGCCTAGCCCTCATGTACGGTAAAATATTGCGGAATTGCGGAGGTCCGGATGGTCCGGACTCGCGTGACTACAATCATCAATTTTAGGGTTCAACCAATTATAACAGCGGTAATAATTGCTGACAACTTTGACGTATAATACATTGTTTAAACGTCAACATAACCGATTGGTAAATACCGTTTTAGAATTGGTTCTTCGCCTAAAATTGATGAATATCGAAATTAGTGTATTTCTTTTACCTTGTAGAACCGTTCTGAACTGTCAATAGTGTCAAGAACAGTTCTTCAGCATGAAAAATGTAAAAAATTGTAAAAGGGAACACTTATGATGTCGTTCCGGGCGGTTCTGCAGGCGGATTCTTAACCGCTGTCTCGAAACGTAGTACCAGTCGTCCGAATGGTGATCTTTACTTATTTGGAACTCGATTTCGAGTCGATATCTCCCGAGTTTCATAACTAGGCACTATCCTTATTAAATAAGTCTTTATCCTATTTATTATTATTTACGTAAAACAGATGAAAAAATAAGGCCGATAGGCTTCCGAAAGGAATATCGAGAACTCGATACCGACCGAGACGATCACCTATCGAGAAGCTAAGAATCCGGGCCCTGGACCATAAAAGGAATACAGCAAATTTTATTGGTCTGACATCAGGGGCTCCGATTCTTAACAATAAGGCACGACCTAAAACCGACATAAATAAGGCCAGGCACTATCCCTATTAAGAGAGTCCTTTTCCCACCATGCATCTGCGCAAGCTCAGATGTCAAAATAAGGCCGTATTATGCCTGGCCTTATTTTACCGTGCAATATTTCTCTATTGACTTGGAATCGAGTTTCAAATAAGTTTAAAATCACCATTCGGTTAAGAATTCGCCTGCATGCTTGTTGAAAAAGTGACAGATCCGTGACAGTTCCGGAAAAAATGGAAATGTTTAACACTAACCAGAACTAACCAGAACTAACCCTCTGTTTTGTGTGTCTTTACGGAATCCGCCAATTTCATTGAAGTCTTTTGTGCTTGTCAGGTATTTTCGTTAATATTGTTAGTTTAAAAGATAGCCCTACTACAATTTATAATCTAAATTTAGGTTTTCTGCCTGTATAAACGGACGACTTTTTAAAATTGCGCCAATCCGCATTTCTGGCGTAATTTTTGTTCAGATGAGGACAAGGCACACAGCTCTCATAATTTAGAGGGGTGTGACTAGGCATAATGGTATTTTGTGCTGTTCACAGGACAAAGCGACAAGACTGCCTCTGGAGGGTTTGTCGTCTAAGGTTTAACCGAAAACAAAACGCCTAAAATTTTTCCAAACAACGGAACTGCGACGAGCTTTAAAAGCGCCATCTGTGCTAAGTTTCGTCGATGCGAAGAGATCTTGATCGGCGGCCATAATCAAACAAAAGTGTTTTTTCAGAAATGACAAGCATTTGACGTTTTTTTATAGTATTTCGGTGGTGATTGTTTTAAAAAGTTTTACAAATGAGCGCTAAATTAGATGTAAATAGACGTGTCCTGGCTATTCAGGCTAAAAAAAGCGACACAAGCCGGGAAAGAAGAAAGGCAAGAACGAAATGAATGGCCACGGTGAAAATCGAATGCATTCAAAAATGAACCATCTCATAGTTCCAGTAATGAGACCATCGAGGACCCGGATGAGCCCTACACTAGTGAAGAGGAAGAACAAGAAGACAGCACGGATTACCGCAAGGAGGATACCACCCTGTCAAAATTGGCGACCTATTTCTTGGAAGGTACCATGTCACCCGAAAATTAGGTTGGGGTCACTTCTCCACAGTGTGGCTATGTTGGGATCTGGAGGATAAACGATTTGTGGCTTTAAAAATAGTAAAGTCCGCGGAGCACTTTACTGAAACTGCTCTCGATGAAATCAAGATTCTTAGGGCTGTTAGAGATTCTGATCCTACAGATCCCAAAAGAAACAAAACAGTTCAGCTTCTTAATGACTTTAAGATAAGCGGAGTCAATGGTGTACATGTATGTATGGTTTTTGAAGTATTAGGTCACCATTTATTAAAATTAATTATTAAATCTAATTATCATGGAATTCCACTAGCTAATGTTCGTACAATTATGAGACAAGTTCTTGAAGGTCTCGATTATTTACATACCAAGTGCAAAATTATTCACACAGATATCAAGCCTGAGGAATGTCCTAGTTTGTGTATCTGAGGAATACATTAGACGTCTTGCTTGTGAGGCAGCTGAAATGCACCAATTAGGTTTAAAACTACCCACTTCCCTTATAAGCACAGCACCTCCACAAGAAACGCAGCCAACAAAAATGAGCAAAAACAAAAGAAGAAACTTAAGAAAAAAGCAAAAAGACAAAATGAGCTTCTGAAGCGACAGATGGAACAAATTATTGAAATTGAAGAAAAGAAAAAGGTGGTAAAAGAAAATGGTGATATAAATGGAGACATAGAGTGCAATGGTACCAATAACTCCACTCCAGAAGATGTTCCTGAAGAAATTTCTGAGAAATTAACCAATGGGATAGATGAGCTTGGTGGTGGTGAAAATATTGCTCCATGTGAAGAAACAAATATTGCAGATCCTGTAATTGTTATGTCTGAGGATGACTCTCCATCACTTACCTCAAAAAGCGAAAGCAAAATGGAACTGGATCCTGCATTTGTTGAATGTGACTTTGAGGTTAAGATTGCTGATCTTGGCAATGCTTGCTGGGTTGACAAACATTTTACTGAAGATATTCAAACAAGGCAATACAGGTCTCTAGAAGTTTTACTAGGTGCTGGTTACAACACATCTGCCGACATCTGGAGTACTGCATGTATGGCTTTTGAATTAGCTACAGGTGATTATTTATTTGAGCCCCATTCTGGAGAGGATTACTGTAGGGATGAGGACCATTTAGCCCACATTATTGAATTGCTGGGCAATATACCTAAAAGGATTGCCCAGAGTGGTACAAATTCCAAATTATTCTTCAATAAGAAAAACGAGCTTCGTCACATAACTGGATTAAAACCGTGGGGGTTGAAGGATGTCCTGACAGAAAAATATGACTGGAGTCCAACAGATGCAGAAGAATTTGCAGCCTTCCTGAAGCCAATGTTAGATTTTGATCCTGATAAACGGGCCACTGCAGCAGAATGTTTGAAGCAACCTTGGCTGAATAAAAGTGAGCCCTCGCTCTCTGTAGGTGACTGATTTTTTTAAATTAGTAATGTTGAAATTTAAAAAATAGTGCATTTTAGTCCATTCAAAATTGATTTCATAAAATGCATTAAGTACCGCCTTATTTACACTTTATTTTTTATCCAGTTCAATAGGGCCTTTGTTTAATGTACATAGAATTAAAATAGAAAAAAATGTGATGTATGTGTTTTATAATAGACAATATAAATGTCCCTCTTAGGCTGCCTTTAATTTATTTATACACATTACTTAGTAATTTATTTTTTAGAGCTATCAAAACTGGCCAAAAATAGGGACACTTCAAATGCCTTAAAACTTCTATTTCCTTATACAATCTCTAATTCTGTCAGTCCTATTAAATATAGCCACTTATTATTAAAAAGTTCCAAAATTAATTTTAGATTTAAAGTAAAGTAAAAATTCATGTTGGAAACTGGATCTGGACTATAAAACAAAACTAGTTTTTTTTAAATTCCAGTTTCTCTTTGTGGGATGCTGTTTTATAAGTTTGATGTTCAGATTGAGTAAAAAAATAGGTAGACTATGGTGATAACAAGACAAAAAACATTAGATATTTTAGTTCTTCTGTACATATTGTAGGTCTTTTAAATAACATGACCTACCATTGGTTTATACAAGATAATAAGCCCTTATATTAAAACTTGGCAATTACTATAAAACTTGCATGAATTAACCATGATTTTGTGTTTCTTGGGTCAACAGCAAAATTAAGTATTTAAATTTCAAATATTTTTAAGTAGCACACTGGTATTTCTATAAAAAACGGTTATCTGATTTGTTATTTTAATAAAATAATTTTCAAATGTGCCATGTATCATGTAAAATTATGATATTTTGTCACCTTTAAACTGTACCATATGGAATACCTTTTATTAGTTTCCAAAAAAAAACAGCTTTGATTAAAAATACTTCCAACCAATAAAAACCACTATACTTTTTGTGTAAATATTTTTAAAAACATTTTAGTTTCAAGTACATTCTAATAATATAAAGTATTGCAGCCAATAATAGTATAATAATAAATTGTATAAATTTTAGTGGTGGCATTATATTTAATTTTTAAAAATCACCTTAAGTAAATAAGGCATTATGTGATTTTTGACATTGTTAGAATGCAGTTAACAAGTTTACACTTCTTTTAAGTTCAAAAAATGTGTAGATTATATTATGGTTATGTCAAAAAATTACAAAATGTTTTTGCTATTGAAGTTATGAAAAACAAAAATAAATTGTTTTACTAGAAATACCATGAGAACAATAGTCAGTGTTGTGTGGTATATCCCTATAGTTATTTATTTTATCAGCTATAAATTTACAGTGTATTAGGTATATCAAACCAGACATTTTTTCTTATAAATTTATTAGATCATGTAGACTTCGACCCAGGATCATTTGCTGCTTCTATAGCATTGGTAGCTATATTTATTTGGTATAACTTTTACTTAACAAAAAGATAATGTGAAGTTTCAATTGGTTTGTATTAACCTGTATGTAGGTATACAGTGTATAAAAACTATTGACTAAACTTGTTTGTTTTTATAATAATTTCTCTAATAAAAAAATGTGACTAAAAAATTTTCCCGGTACCTAAGTATCTTATTATGTGATTTTTCACTTTAGTCACTTTCACTTTTAAAAAAAATTATTGCTTTTTAAAGAAATACAACTTTGTTTTTACTGGATGTGTGTTTAACATTTACTTTTTCACTTAAGAAATGTTAATTTAAATATGATAATATGTGGAAATAAAATCACTTTTTTAAATTTAAGGAAAAATAAATATAAGGAAGGAAATGATTCATTTTTAGAAACAAAATTATTAATTTAATTATTAATCAATTTTAGGCGTTCAACTAATTATAATAATAATTGGTGACAGCTTTGACGTATAATACATTGTTTAAACTTCAACATAACCAATTGGTAAATACCCTTTTAGAATTGGTCCTTCACCTAAAATTTATTATTTTCTCTAAGGTTTAATGCAATCATTGGCACATATTTAAAGGTGGATACCACAAATTAGCTTAAATTTTGAGAATACATTGTATTTTAGATATATTAGTGCTTTGTTTAATGGGACCAGCAGATGATTTGCTGTAAGAGATTACTAAAAAAATTATTTTTATTTTTGTAGAATAACAAACTGTTAATAATACATTAAGGGAATTAAACATTAGTAAATGTCGTTAAAGAACGATCAAGTCACAAATGAATGTTAGAAAGTGTTTCTGTAATTCAAGTGTTGCTCTTAGATATGGAAAATTTGTTAAATTACAAAAGTTTCTAGAATTCTGAAGACAAGTCGAATTATGGGAGTTTTAGTGTTGTTTTTTAAGACGCCACCCAAATAGCACAAACTTTCCACTGGGCAATCCCCCATATAAGTAAAGCATGGGTCTCGCGATGCTTTATGTCTGCTCCACAACTTAACCACTGTTTGGTAGTGTAGCCCAGCTCTTCAGCAAGGTCAAGAAATAGTGCTTTCTTTATATGGGGATTGCTCAATGGAAAGTTTGTGCTGATTTGGGCAGTTATGAGGGAAAATGTTTTCAATTAAATTAATAGGTTCAAAGAAATATTTATTGGAACATGTATTTTAAACTCTTGCTCTACATTTAAAAAATGCCTTTAAAATGACTTTAAGTAATAAATAAGTGGAAATCGTAAATTTTAAGTAAAAAACCTCAGTTTGAAAAGGAGAAAAAGGAAAAAGATTATGTGTCACTTTAAATAACAAAAACAATTAAGTATCAAAAATTTTAAAAATGCATTTGTAATTAATTTTACTTCTTAAATTTATATTAATTTAACCAAGCTTGTAGCTGGGTTTATAGATTTACGTTTCTGTTTCCGTTTCCCATTTGACGTTTTCAGTTAGAAGACGAAACAACAACTTTGCATTTGTCAACAAACCGAAACATCGAACGGCGATCGGTAACGGAACCGTCAATCTAGAAATTCAGCTTGTATCTTTTAAGCAATATCCAAGTGTAAATCCTTGAATTGGGAAAATACTAAAGATACATTTAATTTAATAATGATTTCATCTATTGTTAATTTAGTAATTAGTATGGCGTGAAGATGGCAGGACCTATACCTGCTACAGGTATAATTTTTTTATTTTAACATATTTTCAGAATTAGCTTTGAATTATAGCAGAAGTAGCAACTATCGCCAACCTATATTTTTACTTTTTGTCTGTAGGGTAATCAGTGGCGGCTGGTGATGGCCAATTTGGTGAGCACACCCGCACCATTGTTAAATATACCAATATATATATTTTTAACTGTTGATTATTACAGTCTATAAAATCACTCTCAACTCGTTATTTGTTTTATTATTTAACATATTATTACTAAAAATTGATTCATTACTTATAATAACAGGCTTAAATAAAATTTTAAACTTTAGTTTTTACCTATGGTGCGGGTTGTGCCCATCAAATTAACTATCACCAGCCGCCCCTGAGGGTAATTAGTTCTCAAGATATGTGTGTATGCTTGCCATCGTTCGCCAATCGCAATACTGTATACACCTCGCCAATATTAACGTTTTACATTACATACATTTGGACTTGGTCGTTGGACTTGTGCTTGTCTTAAATATACAGGGTGTTTTGAAAGTTAAGCCAATAATTATATCGGACGATTATTTGACTAAATTTTATGTTAAAAGTTGATATAAACATGGATCTGCAAATGCTTTATTCTCCACATGGTGTTAAATTTATATAAAAAAAAAATTTGGTTTGTGGTAATAGAATATCCCAGATCCATGCATAAACGACATCTTTATTCTTAAAATTGGGTTTTGTAATTTCTTATTAGCAGTTTTGCAACAGCAACAAAATATATTTAATAAGGTTTATATTTAGACTAATAAATGTTACAAAAATAAACCTTTTCAACATTTTAATACTCTTGAGAACAAAGAATTTGCTGCCCTATGTTTATGTGAAATTTTTGACTTAAAATTACTTAAAGCATCGTTTGTTACAATTAGTTATTTAACTTTGAGAATACTCTGTATACAAGTGTGGAAATAAACTGACCGACCATAGGAAATTAAAAGCATAGGAAATATTTGAGGGGGATGTGTTGTTTGCGTCACCGTCCGACGAAAGACAAAAGCGGTGTAAGCCAGGAGCAAGAGCCCCTGATTTCGTTCTCAAATCGGCTCGCTCATGCAGCGGTAAATTTTAGGAGAGTACATAGCAAATTGGTGGAAGGGATTCAATGCAAGATTTGCCTATGATCGACAGTTTGGTTTCCATACCAGTATAACTTACGTATATAGTTAGTTATTTAATTTTTAAAGTCCCTATTGATAACACCAATGTTATGCTTCCAAAGTCCTATATTTTTGGGTAGTTATGAGAAATATATGTTAATCTTATATAAAGTAGCGGGGGATGTGTAGCCGGAGCATCTGCCCAAAATATACAATGTAATGACGTATGTAGTGGCGTATTTCATCAATACCATACTAGAGCACCAACATCATAAAATTTGTATTCAAAACCTTTAATTATACTGAAGAATATACAATGTACATTGAATCTCTAAAAGTATACAATGAATTGATTGTTGAGTGTTTTATTGTAGTTACCCAAAAAGTTGTGTCCTTCGTTTATTTTATGGGTTGGTAGGCATGCTCTAATGGTATTCTAATTTATTTTAATGATTTGTTTTGCTGTGACGTTTAAGAAAAAAATTAGAAGCAATTATCATAAAATGTAGAATAGACTGGGCCAAAAAAAACCTTTTTTTAACGCTACTGTATATACAGGGTGTCAGGAAAGGTGAGGTCATAAATGATAGGGGTCATAAAGTGAGCCATAATAATGTTAGTACTTCATAAAAAAAAATTATCGCGCTCTATTAGGGAGATATTGGTCTTCAAAGTTAGAATTAAAAAAACGTATTTCAATTATAACAAAAAAGATATACCTTATTTGAATCGATATCTTAGACCATTTAAAAAAATGACATTTTAAATCCAGACAAACCAGCATTTTGTATGTAATAAAAAATTCATTTTTTTTGAGAAAATTATTAAAATGGAGCAAAATTATTAAAAATGGTGTTTGTGAGCCTCTTAAACTTTAAAATACATAAAATAAAAACTGTTCTTTTTATAATTTTGCCACATTTTAATAATTTTCAAAAAAAAATATTACATACATAATGGTGGTATGTCTGGATTAAACTTGCGATTTTATGAAAAACGGTCTAAGATATCAATTCAAATAAAGTAGGACTTTTTGTACAAAAATAATTAAACCGTCAAAGCAAAATGTAAAATTTGTCACCCTGTGTTAAAAATACATGCATCAAATAAAAAAAGAAAATGTCTCACCCGGTATAATTTCGACTTACGGAACAGCCGTTTACCTATGGAAAGAAATATTGGTATGTGGTTATTTAGTTACCCAAATATCATTGGTACTGTAAGAACAGTTTCAAAGTTATAATTAAAATAAGTTTTTTTTTAAATTCTCGCTTTGAAGGTCAATATCTTCCTAACGAAGAGCTATAAAACTTTTTTTTGATATGAAGTACTAACACTATTTTGGTTCTGGTTAGGTTCTATCATGCCCATCATTTATGACCTCACCCTATGTAATATAATTTTATTCATAATGATGATGACAAAAAAATGTGAAAGTTAGTAGCCCTCAATATTAAGAAGTCTATCATTGCGACTGACAGTTTTTTGACAACAATTTTTTTTTAATGCAAAACTCGCAAATCGTTAATCTGAAAAAAAATAACAACACGCATTCTTAATTAAAATTAAATTCCCTACAAAAAGCTCACTTTGTAAATTTTCGTTAAATAAGCCGTTTCCATGTAATCAAGCTTTGAACATATAACTATTTTTCCAATTTTGTTTTTGAGTTTGGATTTTGTTATTACCACAAATTTTAATATTTAAAAAAACCCACCCCTTCAAAGGGGTTTCGATGTTTGACTTTAACGTCAAATAACTTTTGATGGAGTGAATTTATTGAAAAATCATAAAAGAAAATTTAAAAATAGTTTAATGTTCAAAGGCCGATTACACGGAAAAGGCTTTGTTTTACGACAATTTACGAAAGAGCTCTTTTGTAGGGAATTTAAGTACATATATTAATATAATTATAATTTAAGTCATCCTACCAGAATGTTAACGTGCAGGCATTCTTTCTCTAATCTCTACCTGCTAATGTTGTGAGGCAAAAGTTGTTTATGAACCTTTTGAAGTGGCTAAACGTGTAGGTATACGAAGACATACACAAAATCCAAGAACTGTCTAGGAGCTGAGACCGACAATACCTACATCCACAAATATAAGAATGCACGCTATAAGTGATTACCTTTTCTTAGTATATTTTTAGTTCCTAGGCAATAACACAAATTTGCTTTTTAAAAGAAATTATAAACTGATATTAATGCTCTTTAATTTATTAATTAGGTACTGTTAAGTTTTGCTAACAAAAACAATTTAAAAAATCTATTTTTAATGAAAACATTCAACAGAAAATATCTTCAATCACAATCTCAAAGTGACCTAAAGTCGTTGTTTGGCAGTGTATATTTTTATATTCCGAATAAATTTCCTACGATATTTTAAAACACCTTTTATATTTTCTTTTTTTCTTTCATATACTGGCGTAATTAATGCATTAATTTAAAGTTACGTACAGTGCCGGATCAAGGCCTGTTGTCTACTGGAGCAAAAAGTCAATGTTGGGCACTTGTGGGCAGTGTTAAATTAATGCATTTTTTTTGTAAATCAATTACCAAATAAAACTTTCCTATGATAGAAAAATTGAAAAAAAATGTATTTTCTTAAACTTGCGCTTTTTCCTTCAATTTAAGCCCCGATATATAATTAGGACGACGATTTTTCAAAACCGTTAATCAAAAATTAGGTTATTTTTCTTATCCTGCAGAAAATTTAAACAAAGGAAAAAAGTTCTTTATCAAAAAGCCATCAAGAAAAAATGCTGTATTTTACTTTTACTTTGTTTTTTCCTCAAATTTGCGCCTCTCCCGATCTGGCATTGAAGCGGTCGCTGTTAAAAGTATGTATAGATAAGGGACCATCCATAATATACGTCACACGTTAATGGGATGAAGGGTATCATCCTAATGACACATAGTATAAGGGTATCATCCAAATGACACAAAGGGCAGGGGGAATCAAAAGCTTTGTGATGTCACATTTTAAAGTTTAAAATACTAAAACACCACATTTATATGTGAACAAACACAAAAAGCTTTGAAAATTTCTGATCTTGATTTAAATTTGACTCAGTAATATAAGGTGGGCCAAATTAAACTTGCCACTTTTTAACTTATAATTACTTTTTACCTGTTGGGCCTATCTTTTTTATTTTTAAAGGGCTCATAGGTAGATATGTTTTCTCTAGGTTTAGATTTAGACAGGATTGGACTTACGGAACTTTTTCCAAAATACTGTATTTAACCTCGTTGCAGAAGAAATCTGATGTAGCTACAATTAAGCTAATACATGTTTCTTTTAGAAAAACTATTGAAAATGATTCAGTAAAAGCAAATCTGCCAACAATTTGAGGATTTGGAAATTATAATTATTTTTGATAAACAATGCTCCCCATAAAGCAAGTCTTTATCTAGATTTAAAAGAGAGAACTTTTTTATGTCATTTGAAAATCAAATATGGAAGGTACCATGTAGGTACTGAGTTGGATGCTGATCAAACTTAACAGTAAATTAATCAAAAATATACTCATTAGCCTAATTGTAGATAATTTTTTTTGCAACAACGTTTAATGCAACACTTTTAAGTCCAGTCCTCTTTAAATCTATTTGAGCAAAATTGGCAAACCTAGAGAAAACATATCTATGTACCTGTTAGCCCCTCAAAAATGAAAAGATGGGCGTAACAGATAAAAAGTTATTATTAGTTAAAAAGTGTACAAGTTTAATTTGGCCCACACTGTATATGACTTTATGTTGATTTTATTAATCATTAAAAAAAATCAAAATAACTGCTTTTTAATTTATAACTTCTTTATTTTTGTAGATTTTTTAAAATTCTGTAAAAACCTTTTTAGAGCAACTTTTTATACAGATTGTAGATAAGCTTTTTTTTTAGGTTATTTATTTTTAATAATTTTAAATGGAACACCCAGTTTTTCAACCCCTTTCTAGATATTGCATATTTTGTCATTTATTACTGCTATTGGCTAAAAAGTAGGATATAAAAACACTAATCATGTGTTACTTAAAATATTCTTACTTAATTGTTCTTATTTTGTTGACTGTAATGCAAAATACCTATAAAGGTAAAGGGTAATTCTATTTTAAGAGTAAACTAATTTATTTTGTTGATATTTTGTCTTAAGAGGATGCCGTAGCACTTTAAAATGATCCAAAGATTATCGGAAAGTTAATTGATTTTGGTAATGTTAATAATTAACACATGAAACTTCCCAAAATTACAAAACCGTAAAAATAACCAACTTTCCGATAATCTTTGGATCATTTTAAGAAACTTTTCTTTATACAACTTTTTCCCAAACAAATATTTAAAAAACGGCAGCGAATCGCGTTTTAGCCCAATTTAACGTGCTATGGCATCCTCTTAAGAACTTTTCCGGTGTTATTAATACGGAAATATTTAATATAACAAACAACAAGAGTTTTTACGTATGCAGCAAGTCAAATTTAAGCCTTTTAGCAGAAATATTTTTTGTAGTCTAAGATTCGAATAGAAAGCGACCTTCACCCATCTGTTTACCGGATAAAAACTGTTTTATATTAGAGATAGTATTTTAACATAGGGTTGCCTAAAAAATCAGGCCAAGGCTATGACCAATTAAAAAAGTAAGTAAAAAATTTTCTGAGTGACACTGCATAATGTCAATTTTCATTTTTTTGTTGTACATGACAGAGTAATATATTAGTAATTTTGATTCTTTTTTTTTTTTCATTAATAAAGCTGTGGTAATTTTTTAAATTTTAAACTTTCAAAAATCTTTTGGTACATGTTGTATTATTTAAAAATATATATTTAAATAACTAGTATACGTACGTATTTAAAAATATAAGGGATTGCCATTATACAAGGTGGGCCTAAAATTTTGAGGTTATTTTTTTAAATTAAATATGTGTTGACCTAATTTTTTAGGCATCCCTATGGCGATACCTTTGTTTAAATACTATCTTTAATATAAAACAGTTTTTATCAGGTAAACAGATGGGTGAAGGTCGCCTCTATTCGGATCTCGTACTATTGTGGCCGTCAAATTTTAGTAAAAAATATGATTGCTTTAAAGTAAATAAGAAAAGTATTTTTATTCCTGGTTATTGGAATAGTTGGCTTATTATAAATAATTTGACCAGGTGGGACGTTCCTTTTATGAGTGTGCTGTATACATCACAAGATATGCATTAAAAATAGCATTTTGTGGGCGCCACGTGCAAAATCATTATAAATGCGAGTACAACTGATCCAAAACCAAAAACTGTTAAAAACGTAATAAAACAAAAGTACTTCTAATTAAGTTTTTACATCTGACACTAGTTTAGCGAATCCAAAATTATATATGAACTCACATAATTTAAACTAATTAAGTTTTTCTGTCTTTAATTTAAACGTTCTTTTGTTACTATGGGTTTTGTAAAGAGATATGTTAAGTGAAGAACAACCTGATACTAAGAATGTAAATTAAGATTAGATGCGGTATGAAACATAAGGGGGCAACTTATTATGTCGTGTTATGAAAAAAAAGTTTTTATAAACATATGCCCAGACTTGCTTGATTTCTGAGATACAGGGTGTTAAAGTTTTTTTAAAAAGTCGATATTTTTAAACATCTTAAGAACCCTCTAACCAATTTAAATTAAATTTTGTACTCTTGTTTAATGTAAAGCTTGTAAAGTTCTACTTCGGTTAAGATTATTGGGTCCAGTGGCGTCTCAGTAGGCACCACAGCCAATAGCTAACATGGTAAAAACAACAAAAATGAAAAATTATCTGCCTTAAAATAAATGAGCGGTCGGGTATTTTATCGGAAGTCGTCATTTTCCTTATTTAGGTACTATGGTGAAAATTATTTCTTTTTAAATTTTAATTTTATTTTACGCTGTTTATGGATAGTTTTTAGTAGAGTCCAAACGCTGTTAGTTAAACACCGCTACTCGTCATTCTTTGATAGCATCAAAATGCCCCAAACACACACCTCATCGACTACAGAAACCCCACATCTTACAATTTGCGGTATCTAGTAATTCTGTGCTACAATTAAGCGATGCCTATGGTAAAAAATACATGGAAAGTCGGTGCTCTTGTATGTAAACATTTGGTTTTTGATGTGTTAAACTTACACCGTTCGTACTTCATCACTTAAAGTGGGTTAATTTTTTTCTTGAAAACAAAGCGAAATACTATGAAACTACAAGGAACTAAAAAGTTGCATTTTTAATTGCTTAATCGGAAAAAAATATTAAAACCTTATTAAAAGAAAGTTGCGTACTTTTTTTCTTCATAATATTGACTGTGGTTTCGATAATTTACAAGCATTTTTGCGATACTAATAATAATAATAATGTATCAAACAGACAACCTTGGGAATGCATTAAAGACTACCTAACATAAACATAATTTTGGCGTAATTTTATAACATTTCATTTACAAAATTCCACTGAAAGGTATTAATTGTTAAAGTTGCCTGCATAAAATACTGCTCGTTCGTTCTGTTTTTATTTTAACAATAGCGTAGCTTACACTACGAGTATATTAATTGGATCCATCCTATCTTTAAACTAAAAACACTAGTTGACACACAATTTTAATGATCATACATATATAATGTTGCACACTGTGAAGAGAAGCCAGATTTATAAAAAAATGATTTATCATAAATGACCAGTGTGACCTTGCTTTTAGTGTCTACAAGTAGTTCTTTTAGTTGTAGCTTAGTTGTATGTAATATACAAGGTATCTCAAACACATAATTTTCATTGACAACTAAGTTTGTGGAACATCCTGTATATTTTAACAAATTTTGACTGTGTATTGAATATTACATCAAAAATACACTATACGTCAATTATTGCTGGTTTCTGATATATCAACACTATGCTGATACATATACTGATTAACGATTATAAGTAAAAAAAATAATAATATTTTGGTTTAAAATATTTTTAAATAATTCTGCCAATGTCAGAGTGACAAATAATTTAATAACATGATATTAATTACCTTCCATTGTAAGAACTACAAGTAGGTAAGTCAGCTATTTAGTTTATTTTAGAAACAAATTTCCACACTTAACCTAAAAACCAGCCAAATTGACGTATTGCTGTTATTTTAGCACAATTAAGTAAATATAAATATGTCTAAAATAAACTAAATAGCTGACATATCCATTAGTAGTTGTTACAATGGAAAGTAATTAATTATAATATTTGTCACTTCGACAGTGACAGAATTATTTAAAAAGTAATTAGAACCAAAATATTATTTTATTTTTCACTTTTAATCGTTAATGTGTATATCAGCATACTGCTGATATCTTAAAAATCAGCTATAATTGACGTATAGTGTGTTTTACGTTTTTGATGTAGAATTTAATAAAGAGGTAATTTTTTTAAATACAGGGTGTTCCATTTAGGAAAACCTACTTGATAATGAAAATTATGTTTTTGAGACACCTTGTATATTAGCTAGTAATGTTAATAAAAAGTGTGTATCGTTACAAACATTTTTTTATTTTAAGTTAATTTTGTATTTTGTACAAGGACAGAAGTTATTTCGTGTATAAAAAGAGTTGGGACACTGTATATTTATTTATTTATTTAAAGCAAAATAAAACATATTTGTAGTCCTCTTCTGTTTTTGTTGGTTTCAAAGATATTCCAACGAATTGATTATCGGTAGCATTTACTATACGCGTGACACACGCCTCTAAAAATTTAGTCCACCCTGTGTAAACAAGGCTAATATTAGTTATACACGCAACTGGCATTTTAGATTGTCGGCGTCGCGTCATATTGGCGAAATCAGAACAATCGTAAACTATATGCCCTTTGATATATCGACTATTTAAAACATTTTTTTCGCGGACACATAAAAATTTTGTATCTTGAGTGTAAAAAGAAAATCGTGAAAGTTTAAGCCCTTAATTTTAATTACATATTTCCTTTTAATTTTAAATTTTTAAAGAGCATGTGTTTTTAAAAATTTTTTCTTTAAATTTCTATAAGATCCCTACGTACGGGTTTTAAGTATGGATGGTGAAGAGGAGGATAACCATCTTTTATGGCGGACAAGTTGAAAAAGTGGCCATCGAAATGTAGCAAGTTGGGATGGCGCCACAATAGCCAGTGGAGGGATTTTGGTATTTGTTTTCTTTTTTATTTTATATCTATCTGTCTTTTTTCATTTTGTATCTCACTCTAATAATTCATGCTCATTGGTTAAAAAATCTCCTCTGGTTACTTTGGCGCCACCTTAAGTTGCTCCTTTTGACGGACACTTTTTAAAACATTCAGATGGTTATCCTCCCCTCCACCATCCATAGTTTTAAGCTATAGTGTTTATCACCATAATTTTTCAAAAGTATTCGCGGTTTTTAAAGGGCCATACATAATTTTTTTTTATTGATCTACATTGATTGTATTAGCTCCAAAAAGTATTTTTGTAACCTTTTTACATATTTTTCAAGCAATGCAAATCCAACTTAAAAAATATGTAGGGTTTTTACCGCGAATACTTTGTAAAGATTATGGTGATAAGCACTGCAGCTATAAACCCGCCCAAGACGTAGAAATTTAAAGAAAAAAGTTAAAAAGGAAGTACTTTAAATTAACGGTTTGAACTTTAAGGACGTTTTTCAACTCAAAAAACGAAATTTTCATGTGTCTGCGAAAAAAAAGAAAAAAAGAAGAGTTTTGAATGAAACACCTTAGAGGTATAGTCACTACTCACACTCGCTGTTTAAAAGTTTTATACTGGGTATAAGATACAATCTTAGAGTAGAAGTGTCAATTAATATACAGGGGTGATTCACGGTCAATGGTAGGTTAGACGTTTATAGAAAACGGAACGCAGAATTTTTCTGAAAATTTGGCATCTTACATTTTCTTACCTGTTCTATCGATCTAAAATATTTTCAGCATTGCGACGTTGCCGCTTCTATCAAAAGTCCATAGAAACTTTATTTTTTTAAATGGAACACACCCTATATTAACAAGTTTTTATATTCGCCCTTTTATTATAAAACTTTTTTGTTAATATTGCCCTATACCTATCTCAATCGGTTTTCGAGATAAAAAATAATTTGTTGTTAAATATGTTTCAAAACATGGCCCTAATTAAACTTAAGTAAATTAGTGCTCTCAATTCATGAAAAGTTGATGTTTTTGTGGTAGTTTAGACAGACACGATGTATTTAATTTACACCGAGAAATCGACTCCATATCATACAGGGCGTGCTAAAATTACTATTATTTCCGTTATTCTTAAAAGGGGTCAAAAGATCATTTTTTCAAATGAAACCTCCTGTATATTACTCAAAAAAATTAAAGATGAAGAAGAATGCTTTAAGATGACATATCATATCCCTATACCTAAATCATTAAGTTTTCTTAATAAGCCGCTTTTGAAAAATTATTTTTAAAGAATTTAATTTTAAGTAACCATGGAAATATCAAGCTTATGACACTTTGGTGACTTTTATAAGTAACTTATAAACAGTTATTGACTTCTTCTCTTCTTGAATCTTTAACATAATCTTCCAAAATGGATAGTGATAAAAAAATGGGGTTTCAAGAAACATTTGAACTAAATGTTTTCTGTATTTTTAAGAAGAATAAAATTAGCTTTTTATTTATGATGACACACTGAATGCTCAGAGATATCTCAAAATACTAAGGAAGACTGTTACCCTTTTTGTCGATAATTTGTCTTTAGAGGAATATAGGAATTCGTGGTTTCAAATGGACGGATCGCCAGCTCATTGTACCCAGGAAGTTTCCAGGGAACTTTACGAAATGTTTGACGATCGTTGGTTTAGGCGCTTGGGGCCATGGGATTGGCCACCGAGATTGCCCGATTTCACGCAGCTTGACTATTTTTTTTGGTGGTTTAAAAGAAAGGGTGTACATTACTCCAGTACCTACTAAAGAAGAAATGCGACGGCGAATAGTGCGGTGTATTGAAGATCTGGATCCCCATCAAATTGAAAAAGCAACCACGAGTCGTGTACAAAAGCACATTTTAAAATGTTTAGAATGTAATGGACATTTTTAGCATTTATTTTAAAAATTTATTTTGTCTACAATTTTGTTATTTTTAATTCGTCCTGATTATGTTATTTTCTGTACTTTCATATGTTAATTTAATTATTTTGTAGTCGTACACACTTCCTCTTGTTCATTGGTCTTAATTCAGGATACCTTTGGTTAAATTTTTTGCAACTTCTGGCAATGATTTGATCACACTGTCCGTGTAAAATAAATAATTTCATAAAATTTAAAGTCACCAAACTGTCATAAGCTTGATATTTCCATGGTTACTTAACATTAAATTCTTTAAAAAAAATTTTTACAAAAAAGCGGCTTTATTAAAAAACCTTGATGATTTAGGTATAGGGACATGATTTGTCATCTTAAAGCGTTCTTTTTCATCTTTAATTTTATTGAGTAATATACAGGGGGTTTCATTTGAAAAAATGGTCTTTTGACTCCTTTTAAGAATAACGGAAATAATAGTAATTTTAGCACGCCCTGTATGATATGGAGTCGATTTGTCAGTGTAAATTAAATACATCGTGTCTGTCTAAACTACCATCAAAACATCAACTTTTCATGAATTGAGAGCGCTAATTTACTTAAGTTTAATTAGGGCCATGTTTTGCACCATATTTAACACAAATTATTTTTTATCTCAAAAACCGATAGAGATAGGTATAGGGCAATATTATCAAAAAGTTTTATAATAAAAGGGCAAATATAAAAACTTGTTAATATAGGGGTGTTCCATTTAAAAAAATAAAGTTTCTAGGACTTTTTGATAGAAGCGGCAACGTCGCAATACTGAAAATATTTTAGATCGATAGAACAGGTAAGAAAATGTAAGATACCAAATTTTCAAAAAATTCTGCGTTCCGTTTTCCATAAACGTCTAACCTACCATCGACCGTGAATCACCCTGTATGTGATTGCTGTGTGCGAATTGATATAAGTGCCAAAATCAGAAATTCCCATAAATCAAAGAAATAAGTAAAAAATTATTATGCTGGGTGGCCTCAACTTTGGACCTTATTGGCAATGGCTATGGTGAAATTGGAACTGAGATATTAAAGTGGAATTTTGGGGCTGTCACATAGGACATATTGATGGACAAAACAAAAACATTATTTGGTACTTTGATCAATTACATTTCCAATTTTCAATGCTTTTCGCTGTATTCTGAAGGGTGAAAAAAGGGGTTCTACAGGGCTTTCTATTGTATTGAACATTGAAGATATTATTCAATTTAATACTGCGAACAAAAGATCTGTAAGCGAAGATTAGAGTTTATCTCTCTTTACACGATTTACTTACAGATATTAAGAAACGACAAAAAACTAATTCAAGTAGAAGGGTAACTTTATTTAAACAATACACCTAGTCTTTTAATCTTAAGTATTAAAAATATTTAAGTACATATACATCCTAGCAAAATATAAATAAAATAAAAGACTATATAAAATCTATAATTAAAACATATTTCACAACCATAATATATGTGCAAAAGTCAATATACTTATTAGTAACACATTTCTGAGCTATAACTGAATTTAGAATTTCCAATTGGGTTTAGAAATATTAGAACAAATTTTCTATCATTCAATCTTTCTTACTGTTAATACCTAAACATGTGCGAATTCGAATATTTCGATAGCGACTTTATATGATTTCTCGAATTTAATTTTTTGAATTGCACTTTTTTCTGTTTTTTTTTTGTGGCGATCAACTTAAATGTACAGTTAGGCCGGTTGACGGGCTATTTTTGAAGTTGATATGGGCCACGGTTCGATAGTAGCCGATCCGACCACAAAAAGTAGTTCGTCCAGCCGCTGCATTTATTTTGTAGTCAGTGGATGGGATCGGTGACTGACGCCGTCAAAAGTTTAATTAGCGTTGTCAAAACGCCTTTCTAAAAGGAGTAAAACTTTAGCATTGTTGGAAACGGAACTACAAGTTGGTGACAGTAGACCACACACTAACCATTTTTTGTGGCCCTTATCTACTTCAAAAAGTGGCCCGTGGAAACACGTGCAAGTATTAAAAACAGAGGTAACCTACCTTATTTTTGAGTAAAACTGACTGATTACTGATTTTTGTTGAAGGTTATTCAACGTCATAGGTTTTCAATAAAAGAAAACATCCCTGTCGAAAAAAAACAATACGATCTCATAGAACTGATAGAAACCATTAGAATCCGCGACAAAAGCACAATAGAAACCGCGGTTTCTATCGTGATTTAATGTGCTTTTGTCGCAGATTCTAATGGTTTTTATCGGTCTATAGAATTGTATTGGTATTTTTCGACAAGTATGGACGTGCACCTGTTTTTATATATGTGGGTGGCAACGTTTAACAAATTTTGACTTTGTCAGTAAAAATACCACGTCAATTATCTGAAATTAAAAAGGCTCAAGTAATCTGCAGAATAGAAGAAGAATAAATATTTACTTGGAGTTTTTATTTATTTTAATTTGATTTATTTACATCTTTGTTTAAGCTCGACGCTAATGCTTTAAAATTTTGAATACCTATGACGTGCTAACCTCCTTCAAACACTCAGTTTTAAAAGCGGGTTTTACCTAAAAATAAGGAAAGGTATTTATTTTTTTAATCATGGTACGCCTTGATTATGAATATAGCTGTAGGTATTTTTCAGATAGAAATTTAGGTGAAAATTTTGTTACTGCAATTTTTCTAACATGCAATTCTATGCTTAAAATACCGAAAATGTTAAATAATTGTTTGTT
>JACEGR010008340.1:0-38091 GCA_014170235.1 Listronotus bonariensis
AATATCAATATTATAGCAACAATAACATTTATACACTATTTCGAAAAACTATGACAGAAAAGTTTTAACATGTGTCTGGAATTTTGCTTGCAACTGTACCTATTATACTGACAATTTAGTTTTGTAATTACACTGCCTTCAATTTTGATTAATAGTATTAATATTAATATGTGATTTGAACGCATTGAAAAAGTTAATCAAAGAAACAAGGAAACCAAATGTAATCGTATTGATCAACATAAAATTTTAAAATAAAAAAACCGAAGACAGAGTATAAGTTTGGGGTCATGGTTATTTAGGTTAGTTAAATCTTTTTAAATTCTTTAATTAAAACTCCATCACACATCACACCAGAATATGTCACCTTTCTTTTTACAATGTATTCTTCTGGAGCATTCCGGTACACAAAAACAAAATACAATAAATTAATAATGTAATAATATATTTTTCATGTTAATATACATAGTATTTACATATGTCACAGAATAATACATAATTATAAATAATGTCAACAGAGATTACATTTTAATATTTAAAACCTGATAAATAATATTAGTTAAAATAAAAACACAATTAAATAACTGAAAAACATTAAAAAATAAATTGTTTTTCCACACTGTAAAGGCATTTTCCAATAGGATCTTCTTAATTTTGTTTAAAAGCTAAATTGGCAGCTTCAGATAGCAGGTTAATAATTATAAAGCTTAACTACCAAACAATTGGGCTTACTGCTATAAAAATAACAGTGGACTTGACTTATATCCTGACACCTTTTCAATCGGCAATACACTGGAATAGAATCGTGTCTCTGTTTCACACATACACATAATATACAATAAATAATGTCTATAAAGTACTTATATATATATATATATATATATATATATATATATATATATATATATATATATATATATATATATATACTATAAAAACGTTGCCATCCATTGACTATACTTTTGTCGCGTGGACAAGTTTCAGGAAAAGTTGAGGTGTTATAGGTTAGGCAAGCGAAGCCTAAAATACACAATGAAAGAATGTCTGTCCAGAATTTTTCGCCCGTAACTGTACATGTTCTGGTACTGTTTTCATACTTCAATGCTTTTCAACATAAAATTCATAAATAAAACATCTTAGTAATGATAATTATCTATTTATTTGCCACTCGTCTTAAACACATCAAACATTCTAATCAACTTAAAAACTAAGTAAAAACATCATATACAACATTTCTTCATAAGTTTGCACCATACGGAAAACTTTTTATTGTTAATTTCACGAAAAAAGTTATTCTTTATAAAAAGTTCTGCATGGTCTAAAACCTAAAATACGATCATCAGATATTAATTCTTGCAGTGGTGTACGAGGTATGTTGAGAACTATGAATTTTGCTCAAGAGGAGAGAGTACTCTTATTTTTGAAAAGCTCCTCTGTTTATCGTCATGCAAATGATGCTATAAGTGTGGAGGCATGGATTAATGACCTCAGAGGTAGTGACTTTGTGCCTTTTTATAAGCCCTAAGACAGTTTATGCCTGGAACATCCAGAACTGCTTCTTTTGTAGATTTCCAATTCTGAAAAAAATCAAATATTAATTACAGTTTCATAATATTAAAAGCCAAGTTATTCCCTTTCTTTAATCAAAAGGGTATGATTAATATAGAGTTAACAATTAGCAGATTTAACCATTTTTTATGATACTATTATAACCTATAGATAACAAATTTATAAAAATAAAACCAATAAAAATACTTACATCATACATACCCCTTGAATAGTACAAATAAAATTTGTAAAAACAATTATTAAATACAATCTGTAAACCTATGTAAACAGTTACTTGTTGTTTGAAGCATCTTTAAATACAATGATTATCATAGACTTATAGAGAGATCAAAAATAGAGTAACACAAAATACTGACCTGAAAAGCCTCAACCGAATCAAATTCTATTGTTTTATTGGTAACTTCCAAACAGTAATCTTGTCTATAGTGATTTGTTACAATATCTGTTGATGCACCTTCATACGGGCATAAAGAACATTTTAATATTTTAGCAACAATGTGAGAGGTTTTATGTTGTACTAATTGCTTTTGGATACCAAATCCTGCTTCACACTGGTTACACTTATATATTTTCTTTTCTACTGGGGCTAGTTCTTCTTTGACGCACTGATGTCCCGCTACTGTCCCGTCGCCGCTCGCTGTGTGTCAGAAGCTTAAAGCTAAATAAAACATAGCCATATATTATACTCACCGGGATGTTTTTCTTTTATGTGGAACCTCAGATTCCCAAGACTACTAAAGTGTTTATTACACTGTCCACATATGTGCTCACCTTGGCCTAACATATTTCTGGTAATCGGTGCAATAATATCTAGTTTATCTAAGAAATATCAATCAATTAAAGTCTAAAAATTACTTATGGTTTTTAGAAAGTATCGGATAAGAAAGAACTAAATTGTGTAACATAACTTGCAGATATTTGTGAGTAAATAAAGAAAATAAACTGATTATAACATTTTACACACAAATTTACTATCGAATATACTATATTAATGTTGAAAAACATACAGTACCGTTTCCTTTTAACATGAGCTATCAAAGTAGAAGCACGTGAGAAATCCATTGCACATTCACTACAATGTGTCGCTATTCTATTTACAATGTATTCTTATGGAGCATCCGCTACTCAAAACAAAAATACAATAAATTGCCTCACAAAATTGTTGAAAACACAACCGGTCAAAATCAAAACAAATCACCAAATTTGTGGTTATGTTACGGCAACATATCGAATTTGCGCGAACACGATCTGTCAAATGCTTCTAAATCGATACCAGGGGCTGTACTTAGACGCTTGTAATTCTTGTAGCTTGTTACTTAAATTATGAATACAATAAATTATTAAAAGGAATAATAATTAGTAATAGAAATAATTGGATGCATACTTACCTTCTAATGGAAATTTCCAAAATCGTTTGGAATAAAAACGTAATTTTTAATAGAAAAAATAGTGGATGGTGGTTTTTGGTTCGAAACGTCGCATAAATGTAAAGTGTGATATATCGTTGTATTTAGAATTAAAATTAGAGTGTATTAATTTTAAAACCAAATATTCCGCCCATTAAAAAAACAAAGTTGATGATGGTGGCTCAAAGACGAAACGTCGGATCTTAAATTTAGTGACATCATTTTATAGAACAGAAAAAGTGGCAGTGTTAATGTGTCGTTAGTTTTAAAATATTATTAAGCTGTAAGAAAATCAGGGCATTATTTAACCAATGGGAGTATTTATATCTTTAAATATTTATTTAATCCCCAACAAAAAGTTCTGTTAATGTACACACATCATGAATAAAATTGAAATACTACAGTCATATTCGCTAAGATAGTTTAAAGTTACAAAAGTTTTACAGAGGTTTAGCTATAGCTATGAGAGTTGTCAGCTAAGTTTTAATAGATAGAATTTAGGGTAATAAAAACGTATTTTCTTTATTTTAAGCCTTTAAAAATGTAAAGTGCGTTGAATCTACTTATTTTAGAAACTTTTAGAAAAACGTTTTTTATCATAAATATAAATTTATTGGTTACCATATGCTGATCAAATTTTAATTAATGAGATAAGGTGTAAAACTTGGGCTATTTAGAAAATATGACTGTTTATGTCTAAAGTGTCTTTTTAACATATATTACCGAGATGATAATATCTTTAGGCAATGAAGAGAGGCAAACAATATCAAATGAAATTACAAAATTTACAACTTACATAAGACAGTTACAAGATAAAAAGAAAGCATTGAGCAATCTGTGATTGACAAAAAAGGAGAAATTCGAGCATTACAAAATGAACAAATGAGAATTGAAAATGTTAAGCAGGCAAGATTTGAACAGGTAATTTTTTTCTGGGTCCACTTTTTCTTGTTTTGGCATTTATTAATACTTTATTTCCTTGCTTATTATAGCTTTAAGTACTGAAAAACTAGATCTCTTTATTGAAGTCAAAAATATTTACTAAACTTTTTTATTTTTAGCTTAGAAGAATTAATAATGATGCATATACTGCAGTTCTATGGCTTCGAAATAATAAGCATCTATTTAAAGGTATGGTACAGATGTTTATATAAGAATCCATATACAATGTGTCTACATAAGTTATCACACTTTTTTATTATCAAGACTCATAAAAATCTTTATAAAAGTTCTGCATGGTTGAAAACCTAAAAGTCAACCATTAGACATCAAATTGCGTCATCTACCAGTTTAAAAAAAAAGTGATTTTTGCTCAAAAACAAATTTCTTGTTTTTTTTATAGTATCGTAAATTAGAATTAAAGAAAATAACAGTATTAAAAATATTCATCAAATATGCACACTTGCTTATTTGCAAGAATTTTTTTATTTATTTTTTACCAGCGACAACGGTGAAAATTTAAGTTTGTAAAGGGTGGCGCCTTCTCATTGACCTTGTAGGGTATAGCGAAGAGAGAACATATCTGATTGCACAATCTCAATTTTGATTTTTGGAACAAAAATCATGGTTAACTTAATTATTTTTGAAGATACAGAGTGTTTTTCAAATTTTGTAACTGGTTACTCGCTTGATATTAGAGATAGAGAAAAAAATGTAAATAGAATAGTTTTCACGTAGAATTTAGTGGCGTACCTATATTTTTTCATTGACTTTTATTTTAAAGTTATAATACAAACAACGAATTTAAAATTGAGATTTGTTCGATCTCCTATAGTTTTCACTATACCCTACAAGGTCAACGAAAACGCGCCACCCTGTACATTAGTGCATATTTATTATCATAAATGGAATTATATTAAATTATATATTATGATATTTAAAGAAAGCTTGTGAACTGTCAAAACAGCAAAAAGAGTATCAGAATAATTATGCTTTAATGAACAAACCTAAGTTTTGACCGTTATAGTAAAAAAAAATATTTTTGTAGACACTAACGAAGCGAGGGGAGACGGCGGTCCTCCCAGGGCCCCCAATGGGGGTTTTTAAGTTTATATAGGAAAAAGGTAATTTTTTTGTTTTTGTGGTGTCGCGACCACAGAAAGGATATAATATAATGAAGAAAGGCCCCCGTTTGGCGATAAGGCTTTTTTTTGGTTGTCAACTTTCTTGGTAATAAAAGTACAAAAGGGTGGCCCCCATTTTAAAAGTGTATCATGTGACAGTGAGAGGGCCCCAGTTTGGAGGTGTGGACATTATTTTTTTCTTGCTTTCCACAATTTTTTTTAAAATAATTTCCTGAAAAATGGTATAGGCCCCGACTTTACTTACTTTTCGCCTCGGGCCCCAATACCTCTAGCTACGCCACTGCTTGTAAATAAAACACTGCGTATTTGAAACTCATTTTTAATTCCAAACATATTTTCTTCATATTTTTTGATATCCGATATAGAATATACAAGTATTTTAACTCTAGAGCAAATATATATATTTTTTTGTCAAACCTCGTAGTTGTAGTAGGTAATACAGTGTTATCTAATAGTTGTCTTTTAGAATTAGAGAAGTTTATTTATTTCATTTTATTTCATACATACAAGTGTCATATCTATAAAAATACCTGACTACATGATAATATAATTTATCTGGTCGCAAAAGCTTTAGTGCAAGATATCCAACTTTGTCGCTTGATCGTTAAAAATGCAGCTTTACCTTTTTGCTACATGTAAATAGATTCAAGTATAAAAATATTTTAGGTGAAATTTTTGAACCGATCATGCTGGAAGTAAATGTATTGGACAACAGTAAAGCCAAATATATTGAACAAATGATTCCATTGAGAGATCGACTGGCTTTCACTTGTACAGACAAAAATGACATGAATTTATTCATTAGATGCCTAAGAGAACAACAGAATTTATCAATTAACGTATTGCATTCGGGTAGGTGTAATGGAGATAATAGTGTAGGGATGTGTAGTTGAATACTGGTAAAAAATGATAAAAAACAGTGCCGTATTATCCATTAGGCTGACTAGGCTACAGCCTAGGGCGCCATGAAAAAAGTAGGCGCCAGACAGGGGAGTAATAGGCGCTAGACAGGGGAGTTTTAAAAAGGTCGAGTAGGAGTTTTTAAAAAGTTTGGGTCGGGTGGGTATTAGAAGAAATTCCTGTGTGAATAAGGTGCTTTGAAATAAATGAAATAGGCGCGAAAAGGAGGGAATTACTTTTTTTTGTGTTTTGGTCATCAAAATTCGGATTGAAGTAAGGCGCCTGAAAAGAAAATAGGGCCAACGGAGGTACGGACCTTTTTTTTGCTCTTCAAAATTTTTGTCACCCAAAATAGGCGCTCTGGGACTTGTAGCCTAGGGCGCCTCATAGGGTTAATACGGCCCTGATAAAAATATATTTTTTGTAATACAGGGTGGACAACCATATTCGACACGGACTGTAGCTGGATAACCATAGGGTTTTTAAAAAAGTGAATAGAAAAACATATAGAGGTTGAAACACCCTGTATTTTTTACGCCCCATGATGACAAATAAAATACTCTTTCAAAAAAATGGTGTATAGATTGTCTTACCTATCTTTTGTGATTTTTTAGTATATTCCGTTTTTACAAATTTTTAGTGCAAATGTTTATTTAAACTAAAGTTGGCTGTGATATAGTAGCCTTTCATATTTTTTAAAGGAAATATCAACGACCATTTATCGATTACTGGTATTTTAGTCAGTTAAAAAGAAATTTTAGCGATTTTAAATGAAAACCCTTCTTCTACAACAACAACATGAAATAATACTGGTAGGATGTGAAAAACTGGTTTACTTTAGTCCAGAGTTAATCCTAAAAAGTATTCCAGCCAAAACCACCTGAATAACTAAATAGTTGTTTAAAAAAAATTGACAAATTGATTCTGCATAGTGGAAGAAACGAGTTTTAGGTCCCAGAATGTCTTCATACCTGATGAAACGCAATAGTAGGATTGTTTAAAAACACAAGTTTTATCATTACCACATTCAGCAGAAATAGGTATTATTTGAAGTATCATTATAAGCAAGTAATTAAATTTTGTCTGTGAATTTTAGAAATAGTGGCAGATAATACAAAATATTTTAATTTTGTGCTTTTTTCGGACAAATCTACATTCCACAATAGTGGCTTAGTAAATAGACATAGCTATATCACAGCCTAATTAAATTTAAATAAACATTTGGAATAAAAATCTGTTAAAACGGAATTTACTAAAAAATTATCAAAGATAGGTATAAGCAACCTATACACCATTTAAAAGGGTATTTTATTTGTCATCATGTGGTGAGAAAAAATACAGGGTGTTTCATTTAAAATAAGGAAGATACTGCTATTTGATTTTCTGAAAAATTGAATTTTTCTTTGATCACCCTGTACAATATTTAATCTCGATATAACCTACGTATGATATGGCAGAGTTTTCTAAATCTTGTAATAAATTTTGAATTTTAATGAGTTTACAGCAATGATCTAAAAATTAAAAGGATTGCTAATAGAAAATGATCCCCATATATTTTCAATAGACCTGCGCAAGAATTTTTTACCCCACACTGGGAGAATTGCTGTACACCTTTGCACATGCGCAGTTGTTATAAAGGTTAGCATTTTTTATTTAAAACCCAATATAGTGTTGGCAACATTGACAAAATTAGCAGTATTTTAATAAATATAGTGGTTGCAACACTGAAAACGTTTACCTATGCGGTGACAGGGTCACACTCATCCTAATTTAATTTATAATTTGGGATTTCCCGATCGTAAAATCCAGGTAAAATTGACGCCGTCGACCGACCAAACCCAATCTCCCATCTACGGTCGACCGTTATCAGGTATAGTTATTTGGTATTTGGTGTTTTATTTGTGCGTTGTGAGTAATTCTTGGTGTTTTTTAAACTTTTATTTAATTTAAGTTTTGCATAACCAAAACTAAATAATGAGTAAGTAGCAAATTTCCTGTTTTAAATAATACTCTTTATTGCCATGCAGTCAATTTTTTAGAGATCAATAAATCCATTATTTTTTGAAATAGTCATGGTTTGGGTTAATTTTTTTAGCGGGAAAAATTGTATTTAATGATTATAGAAAAATATATATAGGGTTCCATTTAAAATAACAAACTTGCCCTATATACGAAAATTGGCCCATTTCGTAAGAAATAAATGTCACAACCAAATGGCAAGGATATAAAAAGAAACTTTAAAAAATCTAAGGCTTTTCGCGAAAACCGCATTTTGATAATTTTATTTCTTCTAAAATTATTCGCGGTGAAAATGGGTTAAAATATAGTCGAACACCCTGTATTAGCATTGGACTGATGCATTTATAATTACACAAAATAAAATATGGCAGTTTAATTAAAATAATTTGACATATTTTCAAGTTATAACACGTAGCCATAAGCAATTTCGTCGGCAATATCACGATGTGGCGTATCTATCTCAAAAAGTAGGAAAATTGACTAGAGCTGATGTAATTGCTTAAAAAAGTTGCTTCTTAATATTACAAATTGGCATAAGTTAGATTTTGATATCTTTCAAAGTTATAGAAATATAATACTAAGCCTATTTTATTTTACTAAAAAAGAGTAGTACAAAAAATACCTAAAAAGCACCCTCGTGAAATTTAAACATAAAGATACGCCGCTTCGTGATATTGAGGACGATTTATACCATATAATATCTTGTAGATTGCTTATTGCTCGTATGTTAAAAAAGGAACATAGGTATCTTTCTGTGGAATGTTTTGAATAAAATTAAATAGTCCAAGCGATTACATTGCGCTTTAAGCCTAGTTTAAGATTATTACATTATCAAGTTTATTTCAAGTTGGCATTCGTAGGCAAATTAAATCAATAATTACTTACTGGGTACATTACCAATTTTAATATTTGTGATTCGCTTTTTTTTGTGGTTTCAATTACAAACATAAGGTCAGTTTGGCCCTAACCCCAAAAATAAACAATTTCAATGGCGCCAACGGGAACGAAATATCAGTTTATGAATTGAGATTTATTCCTCAAACAAATTACACCAAATCTAATTGCTTTTATAATAAAATACCAACTATTCAGTTTTGTTGTGTCAAGGTAGTGTTAAGAAGGAAGATAATAAATAATACATAAAATAGCGTGCAGGTTTGAGGTTCAGTAGAAGTGGGTCCACATGAATCAAAAAGAAGGTGTTTTAGCAATAAAATGGAATTTAAATTGAGATCAGTGCTTCTAAGCACTCTCGTTTGCTAAATATTAATAAAATCGGCGATACGACCGAAAAATAAAAAAATATACAACAAAAAATAGTCCCCAATATAAAACCGGTTTACCTTTTAGGGACTGCTATGAAAGACGAATACAGACTTAAAATAAAATATTTAAATATGTATACCCCAAAATTACTTGGTATATTTTCTTTATAAATGAATCATATACAAAATGTTAAACCCGGTCCTGTTGTTTGTTTTCGGCTAGTCAGTAAATGTTTATTGCGCATGCCCACAAGTGTACTGCGCAGTGCCCACGTAGGGGTTATTGTGATTTTCGCTGCATTCATCCATATTTATTTTTCAGATCATTGGTTTACAGTGTTAAAATAAAATTAATTTAATTACACCTCTGCATTTTGAAAAAAATCAAATGTCACAAAAATAAATAAAATTAGACACTGGATACTATCAACAAATTTGAGTTATTTTTTTATGTAGACTAAAACCGTCATAAAATATAGGGTGTTCCATTTAAAAAAATATAATTTTGATACATCACACTTTTTTAAGACACCCTGTATAGACTAAAACAATTTTATACTGTGTCCTTATCCAACCTCTATATGTTCCCCTATTATTTTTTTTTAAAAACCCCATGATTATGCAGCTACAGACCGTGTCGAATATGGTGGGCCACCCTGTATAGGGTTGGTAAAATAAGAACGACAGATTAGAAAATGTGTTTATATTTTTAAAAATAGGGCATTAAAAAACTTTTTTATATACAAGGTGTCCCAACTCTATTTTTACACGAAATAACTTCGCCCCTGTACAAGATACAAAAATAAACTTAAAATAAAAAATGTTTACTTGGATAGTAGTAGTAGTTCTTTTAATGGAAGGTAATTAATTACATGTTATCCTATTATTTGTCACTGTGACAGTGACAGAACTATGTAGAAAAAATTAAAATCAAAATATTATTTTCTTTCTTCACTTTTAATCGCCAATGAGTATATCAACATAATGTTGATATCTCAAAAATCAGCAATAATTGACATATAGCGTGTTATACATTTTGGATGTAAAATTTAATACAGAGTCAAAATTTGCCAAAAATATTTTATTTTAAGTTTATTTTTGTATCTTGTACAGGGGCGTAGTTATTTCGTGTATAAATAGAGTTGGGACACCCTGTATATGAGAACATTTTCTTTATTATCTTTTTATATGTACACTATAATAGTAGTGGCTTTGAGTACAGAGAGGAGAATAAGGTTTATGTTTTATTTTCAGGTCCTGCACCGGAAAGATATAATCAACCACACATTCCAATAGAACGCTTGAGAAAATTTGGCTTTTACACATATATCAATACATTGTTTACAGCTCCTGAACCTATTATGAGATATTTATGCTTAACATATAGATTACACAACATTCCGGTTGGTGATGAAAGTACAAATAACTGTTATGAGAGCTTGCCCAAGCAATTAACAGTATTTTTTAGCGATAAATTTAGGTAAATAATTCGCTTAAATGTTTAATTAAATATTCTTAAAAGCGATGAGAACCATTTTTTTAATCAATCTTTTTTTCTTCTCATTTTTTGCGGTTTGCTAAAAAAAAAAATTATTCCAAAAATTGTCTTTGGACGACTTCTACGGCGAACCAGTTCGAGTTACACAAAAAACACTAAAGCATTTTTAAAGAACGTGAAATATGCCGCAAGGTCTATCAAAATAATTTACAATAGAGTAAAAAGTGGCTAAGCAATAAAAATTTGAAAAATAAAAATTTATGTGCATTTTAAATGGGAAAACTTCAAAATTTAAATGGTAGGTACTTAAAATTAAATTAAGAGCTCAAACTTGGTGGGAATTTTTCTTTTTACATGTAGATTGAAATTTTGCTTGAGCACCGGAAAAAAGAAAAACTTTGCGGACATGAATCACCCAATCTCCCCAATGTTAATATAAAGTTTTGTTATTACATTTGATTGTTTTGAAAGTTTGTCGGCAGAGTTACTGGACATCCTGTATTCATAGCCGTGCCTTAAGTAAATTGACGCGTCTATAGTTGATGCTTGAGGTAGTAAATCATCAGGCGATTTTAGGCGAAGAACCAATTCTAAAACGGTATTTACCAATTGGTTATGTTGACGTTTAAACAATGTATTATACGTCAAAGTTGTCACCAATTATTACCGCGGTTATAATTGGTAAAACGCCTAAAATTGATAAATGTTTCTTCACATTACGTGACGTCATATCTAGTTTGGGGCACGTCGTGTATTGTGACATATACTTCACCAAAAGAAAAATTTTGACGTTTAATTGAGACGTTAAAATATTTATTAAAACTCGCAGCAATCTTATATTAAAATCAAAAACATTCAAAAGTCTTGGTTACGCTGCAAAAAGATTTGCGTTCACAATGTCGCAGGTTAAACACAGGTTCACAGTAAGGCACGGGAAATAGGTCTAGATAGTCGATTAGTTTGAAATATGGGTACTAAACACTTATAATTTTCCTATTAACTTAACTTTTACATAAAAATTAATGAAAATTGGCATTTGATTAATTACTAACGATTTCTCTTAGACTTGGTATAAAGAGAGAACAAGGTATAATGAAACATTCAAGACCTCTGAAATAAACAATACATACGGCTAGTTGCTAAACTATTCGTGTGGCCAGTACCGATTTCGGTGGAAAGGGAAGGTTAATAGGCAAAAAATCAATCTACTAACTATTCAGATTTCTATCCTCGCTACTGATACAAGCATTTGTACAGTGTGTCTCATTTTGGTTAAAATAGCAGGGTATCTCAGTTATCATTAAAGATAGAACCTTGCGGTTTTCGCAAACCTGAGCTACTTTTCTGTGAAACGAAAGATGCCATAAACAAAGCCGTCATAGCACTCTTACTTTCTGAGCTATAGAATGATTTTGCATCTTTAGGAACTCCTTGTATCTCAGTTGGCTGATTAGTATCTGAAAGGTAATAACTGATTCTTATAAAAAAATTCGTAGAATGCAGTGGCGTAACCAGATTTTTTCCAAATATTGTTTTTGAAAAATTGACCAATGTGTTTTTTTAATGGAACATCCTATATTTTTCAAAAAGTGAATTAGTCTTTTTGCATTTTTTTTTTTTTTTTGATATATAACACTATAGGTTTATTTTGATAAACAACGACAAAATTACCATTTTTCATATTTCATATCCAAAATTTTGCAGTAGGCCATGCAAAACAAATCAGTGAATAGTTTTTTTATTGTCTTGATTACTGTCTTGGTGCTTTCGTCACGACTTTCAAAATGTTGCTTTTAAACTTAATAATGTTTTTTCTTTTGTTATGTAAATCTAGGTAGGTAGCACATTCTTAAGCAAACATTTTTATTTAGTACATGGTTTTTATTAAATAATTTTCTTAATTTGTTAATAGCATATTGTATTTTGGTCATTTTATATTCAAAAGACATGTGTCAATGCAAGAGATTTTTTTGTTGAAGCTATGGTTTCTAATTTTTTAACCCAAAGCAATACATTTTTTGTTTTATGTTTTTCTCAATCAAAAATAAACTAAATATATTGTACTTACAATAAATCAAGAAAATTATTTAATTAAATCTATTTACAAATTAATAATGTTGCTCGTGTAAGTGCTACATTTATGTAACAAAAAAAAACATTATTAAATAAAATAGCCAAATCCAATTATGAAATTCATAACTTAAGCACCACTATAATAATCAAGTCAATAAAAAATACAGTTGATTGATGACTAATTTGTTTCCATGGCCTACTTCAAAATTTTGGATGTGAATTATAAATCTTGGGAATGTTGTCATTGTTTATAAAAATAAACCCACAGTGGTATATATTTTTGAAAAGCTTGTTAAAAGACAAATTTAGTTTTTGACAAATATACAGGGTAATCCATAAAAAAACCATCATTGGTCGATATTTTTAAAACAGGAATATTTAGAAATATTCTGATTACCCCACTGCATTCTACGTAAAAAGTTCTATAAGAATCCGTTTTTACCTATTTGATATCAGCCAGCTGTGATACAAGGGGTACCTAAAAGTGCAAAATTCGCAAAAATCACCCTGTAGCTCAGAAACTAAGAGTGCTATGACGGCTTTGTTTATGGCATCATTCGTTTCGCAAAAAAGTAGCCCAGGTTTGTAAAAACCGCAAGGTTCTACCTTTAATAATAACTGAGATACCCCGCTATTTCAACCAAAATGGGACACCGTGTACAGGTCTTACCTTTAATTTTTGCCAGTGGATGAAAAGAAACAAGGTAGTGAGCCCTATTAGTCATCCTATCCAGAATATTTACATATAGGCATTCTTGATCTAAACTCTGCCTGCTAGTGTTCAACCCACTGAAAGTTAATTTATACGCATGGACCTGGCACAACATGTATAATCATTACATTTTTTTACCAAAATGCATGTGTATAATAATCTAAAACCTTTCGTTTATCTTTTAGGTATGTGATAAGTTATTCGAAATATTCTGGTGAAAAAAGTACTCGGCAAAACTTAGTACAGGGTGATGGAGGTCTGTCATTATCTTTAGATGTTGTACGTTTAGAAAATATTAAAGGTATAAATAAAAAAAAAATTGTGTAGATTTTGTTCCTATAGATGAATTATGAAATAAGTGATAATATGTGACTCTGGAAGGTTTTTGAATAACTTTATACTTAACCGAATATGGATCATATTTAAAAACCATTCATAAATTGTTCTTTAACAAGTTTTGGTTTTTTAAAATCATAGGCATCAATTGTTTAAACATAAAATAGATATTTTGTGCATTTTATATGAGGAAATTTTCTGGTTTATTTAACTTTTTACAAAACCTAACAAGTGCTATATTTGAGTATTATATAAATTTCATTCTTAGGGCGTTGTAATGATACTAGAAAAACCTTGGAAAATCTGCAGGGTCAAATGGAGAACTACGACGCTCAAATTAATAAAGTAGAAGAAAAAGTTAAAGTTTGCCGAGAGAAACTTATGGAAATACAGAAGCAGAAGCAACATGCTGAGGTATTTATTTATTTATTTATTTATTTAACATGACTATACTATATTATGTTCTGTATACAAACTTAAATTGACCTAAGATTGAATAATACACTTACCAAAACACTACATATATAGCTGATAGTTCTTAAGACTAAACTTTTCAGGTTTATGTTACTATTGGTGCTTCAAATGGCAAAATCGGTTATCCTTTTTCATGACATGTGTCACACAGTTTTTCCACTCATTGCAACTGCAGCACTTTAATACAGCCAGCGGTAAAGCATATCTTTGCTTAATCATCATACTATTAATATTACAAACTTAATTCTGCTACTGGCATTATGAAAACTTAAACTTCTTGTACCATGTGGTTGACTTTTAACCCTATGTTTATACAACAAACTATCCTCTATTTTTAGGAAGGAATCATATCCTTAAGTGTTTTGCATTTGTTTTGTATTTTTTTTTGTTAAACCTATTTATCATCATTACCAAAATTATTTTCTTAATGAAAAACCGGAAGTCATTTTTTTGTTCGGTTAAACCCATAGCCGTCCTTGGTAATTAAAGAGTGGAAATGCTTATTGATCTAAATGCCAAATTATAATTTTTTGTTTTTTGTCCAACAACTATGTGGCAGCCCTTACATTCCACTGACACAAATGATCGTGTCAATTTCACCCTAGTGATTGCGAACGAAGTCCGAAGTTGTCGCCACCCATATGCCAAGCATTACATTCTTTACTCATTTATTTATTTTTGGGGATTTCTAATTTTGGCAGTTGAATCAATAAGCACTTCTGCTCTACAATTTATCAGCATGTACCCGTTTACCTTTCTGAAATGGCAGCATGTAACCAATAAAATTAAAATCTTGTTTAAGGCTATAAAAAATAAAATAGCTACTGTACAACGAAACCTAAACGAAATGAGAAATAACAAGAGAAGTCCTGACGTAATACGGAATGAAGCCAGAAACAAAATGAAAAAATTCATTCAAACAATGAGCTTGCTACAAGAGAGTTTACAAAATTATTTTAAGGAGATCGAAGCTTTAATGGGCCAAAGCAGCTTAACTACCTTAAAGATTGAATCTTTTCGGCAGAAAATCGAATATATGGAAAATCAGATTGCTGATTCAAAAAGGTATAGTTAAATAAAAATAACGTTGTGTTTAATTGGCATCGCTCAAGCAATGAGCTTCGAGCGATAACGCTTGAGCGTTACCGTGGCGCGCGTCGTCGCATCGTATTCATGTTGGCAAAGCATTATTGCAGTAATTTTCTCGGTTTCTTTCGAATTAGAACTAATGAATTCGGCGACAAAGCAGTTTTTACATACAATGTGTCCCAAATTGGACCTACATGTATTTTTAACTCGAAACTCATTAGAGCTACAGTGTTGGTTAAATTAGAAAAGTTTTGGGCAATTTAATTGCAAAATTAAGTCTGCTTTTAGATTTTATTTATCTTTAATGGTTTTTTGGGATTATTAAGAAAAACGAAAATGGTGAATTTTTAACTTTTGCCTGTAGCTCGCAAACTACCAATTTTACGGTTTTAAGAATACAACATTATTGGAACACAATTTAATTTAAGTAACAATATTTTTCTAACATTATTTGCTTTTGAGAGATTTACCCAAACTTTGGATTTTCATTGATGTATTACAAGTCTAGGTTTTTAGATTGCTTAAGCTCTAAAAACGATAATTTTTGTTTTTTTGATAGTAGGCTTAGAATAGACTGCGTAATGGCCGCCCCGTTTCATAAAAACAAACCCCCGACATTCTTAAGCAGGCGGTGGTGATACCTATCTTTAAAAAGGGGATTCTGAAGATGTTTCCAACTACAGACCTATATCCATACTATCGATTTTTTCAAAAATACTTGAAAAATGCATGGCCCTGAGAATTACGCAGTTCTTCTTGACCCATAATATCTTTACAGAGTCTCAGTTTGGCTTCCTCAAGCTTAGGGGTACCTCTGATTGTATTCTTGACCTTGTGTCGTTCATACTGGAGGCGTTTAACCACCGAAACTACACAGCAGCCGTATTTTGTGACCTAAGCAAGGCATTTGACTGTGTCTCCCACGAAGTGCTTCTTAAAAACTCAAAACTTATAACTTTAGTGAAAGCAGCATTGCCTTAATCAAATCTTACTTGAGTTACAGACGACAGACTGTGTCGGTACGTGGGGTGCGGTCTGCGGAGAGAGTGGTAAGTGTTGGGGTTCCTCAGGGATGGGTCCTGGGGCCTTTACTTTTCTTAATATACATCAACGACTTGCCCCAGGCTGCTCCGATGGCTAAATTCACTCTCTTTGCAGACGATACTACTATGTCTTTCACTGCTGGCAATCGGGATGAGGCGCTTGCTGGAGCTGCGGAGTCACAGTCAAGGGCTAAAGATTGGTTTGCTGCTAATCGGCTCTACTTGAACAACACAAAGACCGAGCACATGGTATTTTTAATGAGGCAGATTCCACAAGAAGATGCAAGTAAGACGGTGAGGTTCTTAGGGGTACATCTTGACATCAGATTAAGGTGGGATTCTCATATTGAGTGCCTAATTTCGAGGTTCAGTTCGGGCATATTTGTTTTGAGAAACTTGTCCAATTGTGTTACGGCGGACGTTGTCAAGCAGGCTTATTTTTCATTGTGCCATAGCCACCTATCATATGCGGTTCTTGCATGGGGTCATGCAAGTGGTGCCGCTCAGATCTTTGGGCTTCAGCGTCGGGCAGTGAGATTGGTCTCGGGTCTTTCATACAGAGCTGACTGTAGAAATGCATTTATTCAGCATAAAATTTTAACTTTTCCATCAATCTATATACTAGAAAACCTGAGTACACGTAAAGAAAAACCTGAACTTGTATATGACCCATCAGGATATACATTCATACAATACGCGAGCTGAAGAGGTGTCAGAATGGCCCTGGTTGCCTTGCCATTCAATTCTTCAACAGGCTTCCCAGCGACTTAATAGAAATGTCCCTTTCCTCTTTTAAGAAAGCGGTTAAAAGACTGCTGATGCAAAATGGTTTCTATTGAAGAATTTTTAAATTTTAGATTTTAATATGTTTGTAATGTTAAGCTAAGAGTGACATTTTTTAAACTGTTATTGATTGTTTTATCTGTGACTGTATATTAGTAAATTTTTATTGAATTTTATTATGTATATATATTTGACGTGTGTAAATACAATTTTGTATGCAAGCATTAATAAAGAATAAATAATAAAGAATAAATAAAATGATACGCATCCGGAGCGGCATCAACCTAACAATACACATTTAAGATTCTTAGTATTAAACTTGTTACCCCGTGGATCTTTTGTGAGAGCGAAATTCAAAACTTATTAGAAAAAATGTCAATCAGTAAACAAGAATATAAAATCACAGTACATGTCTTCCTCCATTTTTCACACATTTCTCGCATTTTTCCAACACCTTGCGGGATACTCGGTCTAACGTGTTTCGGTTGATGGAAGCAAACACGAGCCGTACCCTGTGTTCTAGTTCCAGCCTAGTTTCTATTCTATTTTTTTCGTGGCTTTGGTCCCTTCAGGTCCAATCCACCAGCTCTTCCCCTTCCGGACTATGCTTTCCAGGGCTTCGTCGGCGGAAAATCTGGATAATCGAGCTCGTAGCTCCCAGAAATTCGAAATAGAAAACAAAAATAATTCTACAATCGATGCAATGCATAAATTGTCGGCTGTCAAACCAAGAACTGCTACTGGTGTTACATATAACCTTAACTTTCGCTACTGACAGTTCCCATGGCACGCTCATATATTTCCCGCCATTTGAGAAATACCTCGTGTTTAATCTTTTCTTGATCCCCGAAGGTAAAAACGTCTGTACAGCACCTCTAACCGCCACCCCGGGAAGAACTTTGTAGTCCTCTACGCACATCCGCACTGTCCGGAGGTCAGACAAAGAGTGCAGCCTAGTTTCGGGCGGAGAAAACTCGAACACCTCATTTTTTGTGTGTCCCCATAGGTAAAAATCAGGGTGTGTGATCTCCAGTGATCTACCTGACCAAGCAATTGGCCCATTATTAAAGATAATGTTGTCATTAATAGTATTAAGGACCTCCATTACCTCCCTGGTACTGTGCGCTGGACATCCCTCTTGCTGGAAACACAAATTATTCACTTCATTTGTCGAAACTGTAGTTCTACTGGCCGGCCGGTAAAATCTGTTCTTGCAGAAGTAGCAAATACCTATCATCATTCAGAGTTTCTTCAAAAATAATTGGTCCAATTAAACAGTTGTCTAAAACAGAAAAATAAATGATTTATCTAATTGTGAGACGTAAATTAAAGGTTCCTTTTAAATTACCTATGATGCCACACTAGACATTAAAGCCAAATCTTGTTTGTAGCCGTCTTTCTTTTAAATTATGTTGATTTTTTGTATCTTAGAAGTGATAATTGTGCCTAATAAAAATTTCACAATTTGTAAACCGGGTTTCGTCTGTCCAGGGAATCTTGGATTGGAAATTGGGTATCTGTTTTGACATTTAGTAATAAACCATTGACTAAAGGTGATTTGTCTATTGAAATCATTTCCCTGAGACAATACGTGGTTTATATGGATGAAGACGGTGTTTTTTAAAGACCTATGCACAGATGACTTAGGAATTATTGTTGTCTGTTCTTCCATTTTCTAATCGATGTTGTGGGATCATCTCTAATGTTTTCCATTATAATCGCCTCTCTTGCTTCATTATTTTTTGTATAAGATTTGGGTTGGTTTACAAAAGATCCATACAATACAAGTTCCTATCAAAATATATCAGAGAGCTTAATTTAGCGATATTTAACAGTGGGATATTAAAAGCTTGTTGCCGCTCAGGAAATTGTTCTTCGTATGCAAGTGTTACTGCTTCTGTATTTCTGTTAGATTAAAAATAAGTTTCCAGCATATTTACCCCTTCATCATTGGAATAATTAAAAGCCATTATTGCAAATACTTAAAATAATCAAACTTGAATTTTTGTTGAAGGCGTTTCTAGAAGAGAAATAAGATAAGAGAAGCTAATTTTGACATTTACATTATTTAAATTATAAGATGCGTATCATTTGTTTTTTATGTATCGGGTCGGCCATTACGCAGTCTAGTCTAAGCCTATTATCAACTAAACAAAAATTGTCGTTTTTAGAGCTTAAGCAATCTAAAAATCTAGATTTGTGATACATCATTGAAAAGCTCCTGAAGAGTTCTTTTCAAAAATGTAAAAATCCAATATGGCGTCCGTATGAAAATCCAAAGTTGAGCTACAGGAAAAAATTAAAAATGCGCCATTTTGATTTTTCTTAAGTATCTCAAAACCATAAAAGATAAATAAAGTCTAAAAGCAGACTTAATTTTGCAGTTAGATTGTCTAAAACTTTCCTAATTTAACCAATACTGTAGCTTTAATGGTTCACGTGTACAAATATATGTAGGCCCAATTTGGGGCACACTGTATGAAAAAGCGGGGGCTACAATGGTTAATTAGAAAAAATAAATAAATAGACAATGCGGTCATGACCTTAATAAAAATAGTCACTTAAGCTAATATCACCATCTTTATTGTCAACTTTGTGGTGATCTAGTACGTTTCTTTCAGTTTTTAAATAAATAAAATAATAATAATAATAAAATATTAAAATACCTTACCTATACAGGGTGTTACTTAATGGTGTGTCATAATTTGAAGGAGGCATTCCTGGACCGATTTTAAGTCGAAAAGTTCATATAAATGTGGGCCCTAAAATGCTTAGTTATTAAGATACAGGGTGTTAAAGTTTTATTTTATTTTCACTTTTTAATAATTTTTACAAAGACGGGTTGAGATATTGAACTGAATATTGGCACAGGATATTATAGCATAAAAACACACTTTTTAGATAATAATAATAATAATAATAATAAATGTCTTTTTATTTATAATAAAAAAAAAGTACAATGGAAAACAATAAAATAAAAGTAAAAAAAATGTATTCTTTACATGGTTAATATGGAAATTTCAGTGGAAACAAGGCGCAGTCTAGCCAAAGAGGCTACTCTACTGAACCTTGCTCCACTGATTATAAATATATGATTAGATATCTATATATATATATATATATATTAATACAATTTATAGGTTTGGTTTAAAAAGTACATATTATATGCACTAATACACTAGTGCCAGTGCACATATGAAAAAAAAAAGAAATGACAAAATATTTACAGTTCTCACTTATATAGTTTGAAGGAAAAAAAATAAATAAATATACCAAAAAAACTAAAAGAAAAAAATGTTTTTTAGGTTTACGTATTTTGGAGATTAATCAGATACTTTTTAAAGTGCGACTTAAACTTATACTCATCAAGCACAACAAGTTCTTTTGGTAAAGAATTATAAATCTTAATCGCATTGTAAGTGAAAGACCTCTGAAACATGGCGCTCCGATGGCTAGGCAACGTTAATCTATCCCCAAATCTCAAACTTCTTGTGTGCGAATCTTCGCGAAGTACAAATTTACTTTTTAAAGAGAAAGGAAAAGCAGGGTTTTTTAAAACTTTTATTAAAAAATTACCTAAGTGTAAATTGCGACGATTTTCCATTCTTAGCCAATTAAGTTCCTTAAAAGAATGAGAAATATGATCATATTTTCTTAGTCCAAGGATAAGGCGTGAACAAGTATTTTGCACCTTTTGAATGCGATTTTTATCCAAATTGTCAAGGCAAGGACCATAAATAAAGTCACAATAATTAAAAACTGACAAAACAAGTGACTCACAAAGCATTTTTCGCATATGAAGATTGAGTATATGACGGTTATTATACAAAATTTTTAGTGATAAGTATGATCTCTGAAGCAAACCTTTGATATATTCTCGAAACCTGAGTTCTGTATCCAAGACTATACCCAAATTTTTTGCGGAACTAACAATAGGAAGTTTCACTCCGTCAAGAATTATGTTAAGATTCTGAGACAAAAAGTTACGCTGTTTTTGGCACCAAAAAGCAAAAGGAGGGATTTCAATGGATTTAATTTTAAATTATGTTCCGAAGACAGCTCGCTTAAAATGCGCAAGTCTTCATTGACAAGATTCGATGCTTGCAGGTAGTCCCGAGGGTCAAAGTGAAAATAAACTTGCGTATCATCTGCATAGGCCTGAACCTTGCAATGTTTTAAAGATCCCAAAATATCAGAAGTATAAATAATAAAAAGAAGAGGTCCAAGTATGGAACCTTGGGGTACACCGGAAAAAAGCTGAATCTGTTCAGAGAAGTTATTATTACAACAAACTTTCTGAAATCGGTTAGAAAAGTATGATTTAATAAGATTTAATGACGATTCCTGAAAACCGTAGTACTTCAACTTGGCAAGTAAAAGTTCGTGATTCAGTGTATCAAAAGCTTTGGAAAAGTCCAAAAGGACCAATATGCTGCTTAATTTTTTATCAATGGCCGTAATTATATCATCAGTGACATTAACTAAAGGTACAGACGTGCTAAGATATTTTGTAAAGCCAGACTGATTTACCGAGATAATATTATTAAGTAAACAGTAGTGAAATAATTGACCGTTTAAAAGTTTTTCAAAAATTTTTGAAAAAATTGGTAAGATGCTTATAATCCTAAGGTCATTAAAACTTAAGGGATTTTTTATTTTAGGCAATGGCCTGCCTATGGAAATCTTCCACTGGTCTGGAAAATAATTAGTCTCAATACTGCAATTAATTATGTGTGTAAGGTACTTATCCAGAAAAGGGCTGCAGTATTTTAACATTTTTGAAGATATGCCATCAATTCCGGAAGCATTAGTCTGAATTGAATGAATTATTTTATGAATATCTTCAATTTGAGCCAATTTAAAAGAAAAATTTAAGTTGTTTTTAAAAATGTTATTATTATAAAAATTAACTTTTGAGCTACAGTCCGAAATATTTTGCAAAAATACGCCAAAAAAATTATTAATATCATTCGGATCAGATAACTCCTCGGGAATACTTAAATCTCTGTTTGAACAAATACGAAATGATTTTAAGCAGTTCCAGGTTTTTCTATGATTTCGTTCCGCGCATATTGAATTAAGATATTGCCTTTTTTCCCTCCTTACCATTGACAGCGTAAAATTACGTAAACGTTTATAGTTTTCCCAGTCTTGAACCAACTTAGTTCTCTTAAACTTTTGCAAAGCACGATCCCTTTGCCCCATAAAAATCTTTAGGTTTGGGGTAAGCCAAGGAGCTCTTGGCTTGGTAATTTTGGCATTTCGAAGTGGGGCATGCTTATTAAACAAGGAACGAAGAAAACCAACTAAAATTTCTATCTTGTTATCAATATTTGTTTCATAAATTATATCGTTCCAGGGAAGTAAGTGAAGGTCATGTGAAAATAAGTTAAAATTAAAATTATTAAAATTTCTATAAGTTATTATTTTAGGTTCTAAGTGAGCCTTTTCAATTTTTAAAACACAGAAAACCAAACTATGATCAGAAATATTATTTGCTGGCAACACTCCAACTTCACTTACTACGGATTCATTAGTAATAAATATCGGATCCAATAATGTACCACCGGTTCGAGATATTCTGGTTGGTTGATTTATTAGTTGAACAAAATTATAATTTTCAAAAAGTGGAACAAGAGGATTATCTAAGTTTAAAAGGTTTATGTTAAAATCGCCAAGACAAATTATTTCATCCACAGTAGGGTACAATGTAGAAAAGATGTTATCAAAATCATTAATGGTTGCGGTAAAATTAGTGTTTGGCGGACGATAGAAAACGCCAAAAGCAAAATATTTGCATTTAATCTTAATTTTAAAAATCAAGAACTCAAGAAAAACACTAACATCAAAATCAAAGTTAATAATCTCTGGAGTCAAATTGCTTTTAATGTAGGCTCCACATCCTCCACCTCTACCAATTCTATCTTGACGTATGAACCGATAATTAGGGATAGCAAAAGTAGTTACGTCATCAGCCTCAGAGAGCCAAGTTTCAGTAAGAAGCATTATATCAAAGTCATCATTAGATGTTCATTTAATTTTTTTGCAACCAGTGGCGTAGCTATGACGAATTTTTAAAACAATTTTACAAAAAAATACTACGCCATTGACTTGGGAAAAAATTATGGTTTTATAATAATTATCAATCAATTATAAACAAAAAATCCCTCTCTCATCTTTGCCGTAAAACTTACCGTTTGGGAGAAAAAGTTAATTAAAAAAATGTCTTATTTACCCAAATTGCATCTTGAAAAATTATTATTGAAATAAATCAAGTTAGCTTTGCTCGTTGCCAGCGATTGTTGTTTTGTTGTTGTAAACATTATGACACTGACATTAATTATCATTCTTGACAGTTTGTATTTATTTCTCCTTTGATCTTAAAACGTGCATTTTGCTAGTTAAAAAAATGGTAAATGATTCTAATTTGGAAATGACACAAATGCATTTCCTTTATGGTCTAGCTAATGGTAATGCTATGGAGGCGCGGCGTTTGTATCAAGAAAGGTATCCTAATCGCGCTCTCCCAGATAGACGAATATTTATAAACATTCATCGTCGTCTGGCTGAATCTGGCAGTTTTAAAGCTAATATTTCCGAGGGAAGGCCCCGTACAGTTAGAACACCGGCAGTTGAGGAGGCTGTCCTGCATGCAGTCGAAGAGGATCCAACCACAAGTACGCGAAAAATAGGTATGGCATTAAACATCTGTTACAAGACGGTATGGGAGATTTTAAGAGATTCTTTGTTATATCCTCCACATACAAAGGGTTCTTCACATACAAAGGGTTCAGGCATTGCTTCCTAGAGATTATGAACCGCGTACGCAATTTTGTAGATGGTATCTCCAAAAAGTAACAGAAAATCCTCATTTTGATGCCAAAATATTGTTTACGGACGAAGCAAATTTTTCAAGAAATGCAATAATCAATTTCCATAACAATCATTACTGGGCCCAGGAAAACCCTCATGCGATTACAGAGACACATTTTCAGGAACAATTTTCACTGAACGTTTGGCTCGGTATCGTATCCGACCATTTAATTGGACCTTTTTTTTACCAGGACGCCTTAACGGACAGGATTATTGTAATTTTCTCCAAAATGATTTGCCTTTGCTTCTTGAAAATGTTCCTCTTCAGTTACGGCAACAACTTTGGTATATGCATGATGGCGCTCCCGCCCACTTTAGCAAATTGGCTCGTGAACATTTAAATAGAGCCTACCAAAATCATTGGATAGGCCGTGGAGGACCACAATTTTGGCCACCTAGATCGCCTAGATTTTTATTTGTGGGGACACCTAAATCGTTAGTTCATTATACACCAATTGTGACATTAGAAGAACTCAAAAATAGAATTATTGACGGATGTGAAACTATACGAAACACGCCTGGAATTTTTGAAAAGGTTCGTAATTCAATGAGAAGAAGAGCAGAAGCCTGCATAGAGGCGGGAGGTGGTCATTTCCAACATTTTTTGTAAATTATGTATGTATTGTATTTAATTGTTATTGCTTTTTGTTCCCTAGTTTTTAAGAAAATAGCTTAAAAATAAATATTTGAAAAATGTATTTAAAATTGAAAATAAAATAAAAGTTTAACACAATCAAGAATAATCATTAACGTCAGTGTCATAATGTTTACAACAACAAAACAACAATCGCTGGCAACGAGCAAAGCTAACTTGATTTATTTCAATAATAATTTTTCATGATGCAATTGACAAGACACAAGACATTTTTTTAATTAACGATTTCTCCCAAACGGTAAGTTTTACGGCAAAAATGAGAGAGGGATTTTTTGTTTATAATTGATTGATAATTATTATAAAACCATAATTTTTTTCCCAAGTCAATGGCGTAGTATTTTTTTGTAAAATTGTTTTAAAAATTCGTCATAGCTACGCCACTGGTTGCAAAAAAATATTAAATGAACATCTAAAAAGTGTGTTTTTATGCTATAATATTCTGTGCCAATATTCAGTTCAGTATCTCAAACCGTCTTTGGAAAATTTATTAAAAAGTGAAAATAAAATAAAACTTTAACACCCTGTATCTTAATAACTAAGCATTTTAGGGCCCACGTTTATATGAACTTTTCGACTTAAAATCGGTCCAGCAATGCCTCTTTCAAATTATGACATACCATTAAGTAACACCCTGTATATTTTTGTTTAATTACCAGGAACTTCTACAAACGTTGGATTTCTCCACATAATTTTGCAAGAATTTGCCTCCCTTTGTAAAACCGATGTCTCTCATTCCATAGAGCTGGTCTTGTTTGTGTCGCAGAAATCAATAATTCACGATGGATTATTTTAGTTTGAGATGTCATTGTAATTTTTTCCTACGTTACTATCCACTAAATTTGGTGTACCGCTGTAGCGATGCCGGTTAAAATATGAACAAGATCGAAACTCGAACTAAAAAATATTTATATGGAATGGCGGACCTACTCAAAATGGTTTTATTGATTATGTTTATGAAAAATACAATAATGTTCCTCTTTTCTTCTTGACCTCAGACTACCTTAAAGGGCATACACACGTCAGGCTTTCGAGCCTACCTGAACTGAAAGGGTGCTCGGAGTAAGTACGACCGCGTGCATGGTAAACTGACAGCCTTACTTGCAGACTTTAAGGTGGGCATGCCTTACCGTCTGTATGTCTATTTATAAACAGCACAGTAAATCAATAAAACTGTGTGATTGTATCCTAATTATTGAATATTCTAAATAAAAAATAACGAATGTAATAATATATCTCGGAAAATACTAAGAAGGTGTGGTAAAAAATGGTTTGTATACATACACACTTAAATTTAAATATTCTTTAAAAATAGACAAGTGAAAATTTATTATGGAACATTTTTGGCATTTTCCTGTCAAATTTTATTTTATTTATTTAACAAAGAATAATTTTAGTTTTAACGAGTTCATATATAACATATATATATATATATATATATATATATATATATATATATATATATATATATATATATTAATAAAATTAAATATAATCATCATATATTTTTTTAGACAAATGAGAGAAGCTGAAGAAACCCTTACTCTAGTCACAGATAAATATAACGCTGTGATGCAAGAAGCAAAAGCTCAGCTTCAGAAGTCCAAAGGACTATCAAATGGGTTCACACCTGCTGATGAGGGCTTTGACGAGTTTAGAGATATATATGATCAATTACCAAGTAAGTATATTTAAATAACAATTTACATTACAAATTACAAGGCCATTTTACAAATTCTAAGGCCACCATTGGGATCTCGAAAACGGTAAGAGATACATGGTTCGGGCAAAGTTGCGTATTTTTATGCTTATCAATATTCCGTTTTAAACATATAAAAATTTGCAGCCGTTCTGGAATTTTCTGGAAAAAAAACGAAATCTTGGGAATGAGTTTTTATTTTTCTCACTTTATTTGAAGAAACATTTTTAAACAAATGACATATTACCACTGCCACTTTTTTTGTTCTATACAAATATTTTGTAAAATTCACGACGATTTAAACATTTTATTTTATTTCATTCATTTTCATTTCATTAATTTAATTATTTTAAAAGTAATCTTAACTTTTATTATATTATGCAAGTAGAGAATAGTACTTTATAGTATACAAAGATTTAATTTTCTTAAAATGTTTAATAAACTTTTTATTCTGGAGAAAAGCCAAATATTATTTTGTTTAAACGCAATCTCCCAGAAAATAAATAAACTATAAAATAGTGTTGTATTGTCAAAACATTTATATCTAATACATTTTTCTCATAATAATATGTGCTATTATCCTCGTTTTCTTTTAGATAATATAGAAGATTTAAACACAGAAAAAGAAAATCTTAATTCGAGAATTGGATGTTTAAATACTGCAGATGATGCTGAAATTCATGAGTATGAGGAGCGATTAAGACTTATTGAAAATTTCAGCCATGATATAGACAGCATTAAAACCGAGATTAATAAAATTAATGTCAAAATGGAAAGAATGCAAGAGGTATAGTAAATTTAACATTAATAAAGTATTTGGGATGTCTTAAAAGGGCCGTAAATTTTTTGTTTATAAGCCAAAAAAAAACATTTTATATAAAGATGGTTAAAAATCCTTAAGGGGATGCCGTAGCACGTTAAATGAGCTAAAACGCGATTCGCTGCCGTTTTTTAAATATTTGTTTGAGAAAAAAGTTGTATATTGAAAAGTTTCTTAAAATGATCCAAAGATTATCGAAAAGTTGGTTATTTTTACGGTTTTGTAATTTTGGGAAATTTAATGTGTTAATTATTACCATTACCAAAAATCAATTAACTTACATTTTACATACAAATTTATTTTACAAATGTCATAAAATTTTAAAGTTAGTAAACCAATTTTTTTAATTGCACCTAAGTGACTAAACACCTGTATGTGCGGAATTTAAACCTTATTATTGTACTGTATTCATCCTAAGAAAATTAAGTTACAAAAAAAAAATATGAAAAGGGTAAACAAAACTTAACAATAATACAATTATATAGCACCCTTTAACAAAATATACCTTTAAATCTTTGTAAATTATCATAAATAAATGCTCTACATGCCTCAGAAAATTTTTTTGAGCCTGGCATGGATCTTAGTTGGGGTGGCAATAAATTGTATATTTTAGGAGCTAGATAAAAACAAGACTTCAGTTTCTTTGACGTAATTGCAGCGGGCGTCTCCAACTGTCTGTTGCATCTGTTTCTCGTATGATAACTATGATTTATATAAGATTTTAAATTCTTTGATTTATGAATATATATGCAGGTTGACAAACAGTATAGTGAGCGTACATCAAACACATCCTTTGAGTACAAAAGTCTAGTTGAATATCTTTTATCTTTTCTATAAATAACCTTCAAAACGTAGTTCTGTGTTACGTTCAAAGGTGCCAGTGAATTTTGTAATAGTCCACCCCAAACAACCACGCCATACCTCAACAACGACTCGACAATTCCCCTGTACACTGTAATCAATAGATCTTTGTTCAAAATGTCCCTTATTGCGTAAAATTTGTATATTAGCTTACGAATATTTTTGATTCCGATAATCTTTGGATCATTTTAAGAAACTTTTCTATGTACAACTTTTTCTCAAAACAAATATATAAAAACGGCAGCGAATCGCGTTTTATTACGGCATCCTCTTAAAAGTATGAACCACGGTCGACATTGTTAACTTTATTCTTACCTGTAATTACCATTTTTTGCAACTGGTGTTTGTAAGAGTACCAATTAAAAAAAATATAAAATATGACCGGGCTGGATAGCGTTTTAAGTTAAAAAGTATTTATGTTGAAACAGAAAAAATATAATGGGGCTCCAAAAAAGCTCTCATTTAATAGAGGTATTGCCCGCTTTTTAAAAAGTGTCACAAGAAATTGTTGTTTTTTTACATATTTAATTTTTTTGCAAATTAACATACTGGATTGTCTTAAAAATTTTAATTTTAACAGTTCAACGCTGTTTATTTTTACACTTTAAAGCCGATTGTAAACACAGCCACGGTGGCTGCCACACGCTGCTAGTAAAACTTAGCATGCAGTTAAAAAGACACGGCGCAATCTTGGCGTTCGTGGTGGCTCATTCAAGGTTCAACTACATCGACTGAGTACGCTATTTTTTTAGTTGTTGCAAGGCAGGTATCTACTGGTATGAATCATTTAACGCAAATATGGCGACACAAGATTTTAATGCAAATGTGTTAATATCAGAAAAGTAAAGAAGCGGCCACCGATGACGACCACACGTGGCTGTGTTTGCGACCGGTCTAAGTTATTGGTATTGTTAATTGATTTCAATTATCTTACCGACCTAGTAACTTTTACGGCTTTTGTAAAACTGATAATTGAATCATTTTAAGTTTTTGAAAAGTTTAACACCCAGTATTTTCAGAACAATAAATTTCGGGATCCATGTTTTTTATGAAATTTTGTGATGCAGAATCTGCCCTTAAATTTTTAAAGAATTTTCTGTAAAGCCGGCTGTCCATAAAGCTTTTCCGCTCGCGGATGATAATTCAGCGTTGTGATTGGTTAGTGCAAATTTATAATTCTTTTGCCGCCATTTTTGACGCGGATCCGCAAAAAGTTAAGATGCAGTTAACTTTTTGCGTTTTCCACTAGATTGTGCGGACTTTCCAAATTAATAGCCAGGAACTGTAACCTTAAACTAGTTGATGAGCTTGATGAGTTGTTGCTTGAAGATAAGACAAGACGTTAATAAAGATCCATTTTAAAATAAAAGAAGTGTTATGGATGACATTAACTACACTTATTTTAATTATTTACTTCAGTATGATATTAGGCGAAAAAAATATATTTATCCTACTTTTAATACGACCAAAAAGGAGGCACAGGTTTTGGGTTAGGAAAATTTTTTTAGAAAGAAAAATTCATAGCCGATATTACACTTCATTAAAAGAGTTAAGACAACATGATGATGAAAAACATTTTAATTATTTAAGAATGTCAAAAGAGCATTTTGACAAATTGTTACAGAAATTTGAGTCAGTTATTATCAAGTCCCACACAGTTCGTGAGCCAATAACTGCAGACGAGCGTCTATATTGTGCTCTAAGGTAAATAGGTAACAAAAAAGTGTATGTGGTAAATAAAAGACTAAGACAAGCTATTAACCAAAGTTGCCTAATTTGCTGGATTTATTATTATCCAATCAATTTGCCATCCCACAGACAGATGATGATTAACATCTAGTGACCTTCACAACCGTAGTATCAACCAAAGAAAATTCTAATTCTAATAAAATCACCATATTTAAAAGAAAACGCTTCAATATTTTCCACTACAATGGACGTGTCAGCGGATTTTTAATACGCGGCCGGAAATCCGCTCTCATGGACAGCCGGCTTAACGCCCTGTATACATGTAGGATCTTTAATTTATTTGTTGTACTTAAGGAGTGGTTAACACCTTTACGGGACCTGTTGTCTGCAGTTAATCTACGATTTGCAAGTGCTTTTGAAAGAATGGGCTGTGCAGGAGAAGTGGCGGTTTGCCAAGGTGATAACGAAAAAATTATGCTGATTATGGTATATCAATAAAGGTACTTTTACTTTAAATTATAAGCATATTAAAAAACATAAATATCGGATAAACATTTAAATAAATAAATAAAACATTTATTAACATAAAGTAACAATATAAAAATTGTATTAACTGAAAATAAACAACTTTAATCCAAACAAACGTTTTCTGTTAACATGGTAATTTCACATTAAAAAAAAACAAACAATGAACATCATTGGCCAGATTTACCAAAAATATAATTGGTTTTAAAGTTTTAAAATTATTACGTATATCTTCATTAACTTTTTGGAGAAATATGTGTGGCATCAATCAAAATATTTTTATTTTTTTAAAGTTGGCAGTTGTATATATCAAAAGAAAGACGAGCCTATGTAGATACAATTTTTTAGTTTAGGGAAAAAAAACTTAAGCTCAGCAACTACTTCTTTTAACTATATGTATACATTTATTGAGTTGTTTAGGTTACCTATAGAAGTGGAGAACCACTTCAGGAATTAAATGCGACTGTACAGAGTGGCGGTGAGAGAGCAGTCGCCACTGCAGCTTTTATGTTGGCCTTACAAGAATTGACACCAGTGCCTTTTAGATGCGTCGATGAGATAAATCAAGGTATTATTTTATGCCTTCAATTACACAAGCCCACAAAAAAATTAAAGTCAAGACCCAGAGGGTAGACCCCACTAGTTCTTGTGGGGGGAGTAAAATAAAACTTATTATAAAAAATCAAAATTTATATGCACTTCTACGTGATTGGTTGGTGCACTAAAACTGATCATGACGAATAAACATAATTTCGACCTCATGGTCACCCTCTAGATCGGCCAAAACCTTTCCAGGGTGGTAAAATGTAACAACGAAATTACTATCTAGCAATTTATAGTGATATAAACTTTGATATTTTAATTGGAACACCCTGTATATTTTTAGGATTTGAATTCTACAAGTCATTTTTGATATAAAACTTTAAATGTATCCATAACCCAACTTTTTGGTTTTGAAGAAAATGTCGTTTGGACATTTTTAAACGCCATTTTCTCTAGTACCAAAAAAGTTAGGTTATGAATGTATTAAGGGCTTTATATCAGAAATGACTTGTAGAATTTAAATTATAAAAAATATACAGGGTGTTTCATTTTAAATATCAAAGTTTATATTACTTCCGGTTAAACCGGAAGTAATACACAGGTGCACATATCGAAAATTGGCATCCGGTGATAAAATATACCGTCCCTAAATTTGTAAACTATATGGTTGCACTGAAGATAATAAATTCGAGCATAGTAATTTCGTTGTTACATATTACCCCTGGGGAGGTTTTGGGGCGGTCTAGAGGGTGACCATGAGGTCGAAATTATTTTTATTCGTCACGATCAGTTTTAGTGCACCCAATCACGTAGAAATGCATATGAATTTTGATTTTTTATAATAAGTTTTATTTTACTCCCTGGGGGTGGTGGGGGAAAATTGGACGGTTAAAATTTATTTTTATTATCATATTATATCGTTTTAGCACCTCAAAATACCAAGAACTACTGGAGTCTATCCTCTGGGTCTTGACTTTTATTTATTTTTTTTTGTTGGCTTGTGTTATTTTTTTCTGGTTTAATTATTTTTTATAAAGTATTGTCCATAATATATGTATACAGTGTGTTACAAGAGGATAAATGGACCAAACATTGTGGAATTTTTAAATGTCTTTTTGGGAAAACTGGTCGCATGGTCCAAAACTAATAAATACAAAATTTTACTTCGATTGGTAATATACAGGGCGAGTTATACCTAAAAATATAAAAAATGACCAAGAGTAAAGTAGCTTTATTTTTGAAAATAGGACAAAATTGTGTAAGTAAATGTTGTAGAGAAATAAATTTTATGTCAAAATTTAAACGTAAAGAATTAAAGTAAAAATAAATATTTGTGTCAATTTTTTACAATATGCGTTAACAGTTTTTACTTGGCATAAGGCAGGAATTCTAAAAAAATATATTTAAAATTATTAAATTTTCTTTTAAATTTTGCTTTATCTTGCCCATTATTTAAGTTGTAATGCGTAATGTAAAAATTGACATTTACATTTTTTTACTCTCATGCTTTAATATCAAATTTTGACATAAAAATTCTTTTCAATATTAACCTATACAATTTTAGTTTGTTTCTAAAATAAAAGTAGTTAGCTTCTCGGCATTTTTCGCATTTTTAGTCATAACTCTCCCTGTATAATACCAATTGAAGTAAAACTTTGAATTTATTAGTTTTGGTTAGTTCTGGTTAGTCACTTTGTCCTCTTGTAACACCTATCCTGGGACATACTGTATAAGACATCTATTGTACTTTTAGGTATGGATGCCAACAATGAACGCCGCATCTTTGAACTCATTGTAGAGACAACATGTCAACCAAATACATCACAATATTTTCTTATTACACCCAAGTTGGTACCAAACTTGCACTACTCAAGACAAATAATGGTGCATATTGTGCATAACGGGCCATTTATAAATCCCGACAGAAAATGGGGATTCTCAAAAATTTGCAATCCGCAATCTGTGCAGATTCAGTAAAATATTTTGCTATTATCTTTTGAATCAATTTTTGTAATTTTAATAAGCACAAAAAGTATGATAAAAAATAAAAATTCGTTTATAAAAAATGTTAATTAAAGCACTTAAGGTACAAAATAATCTTATTTTATCCAAAGTTACATAAAACAATTTTTGTAAACATGTTTTGAATTTTCTAGTTTTTTACACATTTAATACAATATACTAATATTAGTGTCATACCAAGAATAACAAATAAATGAATTAAGCAATGTGGGAGTTTTAGTATTTGCCCAGTACTACGTTCTAAACTAAGTTTCGTTACCTATATCAAGTTAGCTAACTGGTTTTACAAATCATATTTACCAAATAGACTAAAAACCGTAACTAAAAAGTTACAAAAAAAATTATATAAAATAGAATAGGTACCGTACGCATAAGAGTATTCGTACGGTACGGACGTGTTTTTCAGTCGCTCTATTAAAACGTTGTTTAATCGAGTATACTTTCGAAAAAAAAGTTGTACGTGCTACCTAAAATGGGTAATGATAGTGATGGTGAGAAAACAGAAAGACCAAAAAACGCAATTTAGACAATACGGGTGTAAAAACAAGAAGTGCTTCTGTATCGTGTATAAATATTTTAAGACAAGAAATAAACAATTTTGTTAGTGCGGAATCCACAAAAAAAGGGTCTGATAATAAAATGTATCCTGGATAAGGTCGTCAAGCCTATTCAAATATCGACGAGTTGTAAATCTGTACCAGATGTCTCAAAAACGCCGGAAAATTTAAACAATAATTTTAATAAGGTTGACGATGTTTTTAAACCAAGAGCCAGTATAGGAAGAACACCGCCCAAACAAAATAATGGAACAAATAATGAAATAAAAATCAAGAACCTGGAAATACTGAGGGTATTTTCACAAAAAGACAAAAGATCCGAAAGTAGCCCAGATCTAACTAAAAGACAAAAAAATTTGGAAGCCATCAAATATTTTATTAGAGTACTGACTATTCCCTACTAGCAGCAAGTAAAGATGACAAAAAATTTAAATCGGACAGATACAAAAGAAACGTTGGATAATATTTTAAAATCACTAGAAAATATTAATGAAATCGCAGAAAATGAAGAACTTAACTTAGAAGCAACAAAAAAGTGTGGAAAAGCGATACGTACAGCTACATTTAAAATTCAGACCCTACTCACAACCCTTGTATACAAAATTGGCCAGTTGGAAACTGAAAATCTTAAGTTAGTCTATCAAATACCTTTAAATAAGGAACCATCAAACCTCTTAGGCGCACCTGTAAAGGAAACTTTACCTGTTACCCAGGAGATTGCAAATAAAAATACTGGAACCACGAAAACGTATAGTTCAATAACAAAAATGACAACTAGTAAAGAACCAAAGGATGGAGAAAAAAAGTGGGTTACCCCTGAACAAACGGTAAAACATGAAATGATAGTAAGATTAAAAGATCAAGATGACGCAAAAAAGTACTAAAGGAAATAAAACAAAACCTTAATAAAAATGGAAGTTTTAACGAAACGTTTAAAAATGTAAAACAGTTGCAAAATGGAGGTATAATACTGGAATGTCACAATGAAAAAACAACAAAATAAATTAAAAGAAACCTTGAGTAAACACGAAAATTTCCAAGTCAAAGAATTACAAAATACAGAGCCGATGTTAATGATTACAGGCATAGAAAAGGATATGATCCCAAAAATTTTATTACAGAGCTTGTTGAACAAAACCCTCTACTGACTCAATGTTTTGGCGATGATGTAGGATGCCAAAATAAAAGTTATTACAAGAAAGGAATGTCGAAATAACAGAAAAGAAAACTGGATACTGCAAACCCAACCAGAAGTATTTAAATGGCTCATTAAAATGATAATTTAAGTTTTGATCTAACGAAGGCATATATAAAGGAATATAATAACATAGCCATGTGTTTCCAAATGCTGCTATTTTGGTCACGTAGCAAAATATTGTAGAGGAGACCTATGTTGTTACAAGTGTGGTGAACAACACGATTTTAAACAATGCCCTGAAACTAAACCATTAAATTGCCCCAATTGCAAGCGACTAAATCTTAACGAACGCACCCACACCGCAAGAGATCCAAAATGTCCGGCATATCAACAAAAATTAGAAAAAAGTAGACAACAAACAAACTATGGGTCTAACGAAAAAATAGTGAACATTTTTTGTTCTAAATTCAGATCATACCGATCAAGTAAGATCTAAAGGATTTCAAAAAAATAAAAGTGTCTTTTAAAAAATATAGTGTAATACATCAAAATCTAAATTCAATTGGCAATAGTGTTGATCGGTTAAATCATTTGTTGGAAAATCACCACGAGTGCAAAATCTTGTGCGTTACTGAACATTGGAAAACAGACGAACAATTAAAAATGTTTAACATAAAAAAAATTTATTCTGGCGTCAAGTTTTTGCCGTAAAGAAGGATATGGAGGTTCAGCAATTTATTTACACAAGAGTGTAAAATTTCAAAAAAGGACAAAAATTAATGCTGTTTCGGTTCAGGGTGAGTTTGAGTGTGCTAGTGTTGAATGCAGTTTACAAGGTCAACAATTTGTTATAATATCAGTGTATAGACCACCTAAGGGAAGTTTAAATATTTTTGTAAAAAAATTGAATCCATTCTCTCACAGATTGTTGATGAAAATAAGCATATTTTAATGGCCGGTGATTTTAATGTAGAGTTACTTGAACAAAACAAAGAGAAAAACAGATTTTTATCAGTATAGCCTCTTTTCAACTTTATCAAACTATTTTGAGAATACTAGAATTACAAGCTTATCAAAAAGTTGCATAGATAACATTTTTACAAATATACCAGAGTGTAATAGAAGTAGTTATATTTTAAATACAATTATATCAGACCACACCGCCCAAAACTAATTTTCAACATAAAAAAGAATAATAGTAACAAATTTAAACCAGTTTATCAAAGATTTTTACAGAGAGAAAATAAAAAAAGATTTATTCAAACTCTTAAAGACCAAGATTGGTCTGAAGTTTTTAGTGCAGAAAGGCGTAACGTAGATAAACAGTGGTCTTTATTTATGGAGTCTTTTATGCTTATTTTTTGTCAGAGTTTCGAGAGAAAACTAGTTAATAGAAAAATACAAAAGAAATCTTTGTATAAAGATAATGAAGAGATTAAAGTTTTGAGGAATAGACTGGATATACTTCTAACTCTAAAAATGTAGATGATACATATAAAAGAAACATATAAGGCTGTTAAAAGGAGTATGATGGTCTATTGGTCAAAATTAGATCTCAAAAGTATCAGGATAGAATAAGTAGATCAGATAATAAGAATAAATGTATGTGGTCCTATTCACAATGAGATTACTGGTAAGACAAAAACAGATAATACAATGATGACAGGCGATCCTAAAGATATATCAGATGAATACAACTAACTTTATTGAACATTGTGCAGAACTTTTAAAAAATGAAGATAAAATGAAATGGGATACAAAAAGTACAAAATAATAATAAATCAATGTATCTTAGACCAGTCAGTGAAAAAGAACTCCTTTATTTTTCAACAAAAATTAAAAAATAAACATGGCAGTGGGGATGATGAGGTACCTACCAGCCTAATTAAATTCCAGTATGCTAGAGTCATCATTAAAGTTGTCTGTTATATAATTAATCAATTCGATGCGGAGAAGGTGTCTTTCCTAATCAATTAAAGCTAGCGGTCACAAAACCTCTCTATAAAAGGGAGAGTCCCGAGATACAAGATAACTATCGACCGGTCAGCCTTCTTCAGGTTTCTCAAAGATATTTGAACTAGTTATGTGTGATCAGTTGGTCGGATTTGTAAAAGAATGCTGGTCTTTGTGCAGACAGTCAGCACGGGTATTGGGAAAAGATCAACTTATACCGCATTGTTTCAATTTACAAGCCATCTTGAGACATCTGGAGGAGGGAAGGTTGGCGATGGGGATATTTTGGATTTGTCAAAAAGCATATGACTGCCTGGATGAGAATTACTATTAAAAAGTTGGATTATATATGGTATAAGAGGAAACGCATTAAAAATGGCTACGATCCTATTTAACAGAAGAACTCAAAGGGTAGAAAGTTAAGAATGAGGGCATGTCTTACAAATCAGAAATTTTAAAAATACAGTTGGTGTGCCTCAAGGAAGTATTTTAGGCCCTATCTTATTTATCATGTTTATAAATGACCTTCATCTAGAAATAAGTCATCCTAATATTGACCTACATCTTTTGCAGACGACACTAATTTACTTGTAACAGGGAAAAGAAATTCCCTGAATTGTAGCGAGGCAAACGATATATTTTTAAAAAGTTAATGTGTGGTTTAAAAAAAATAGGTTACTTGTAAATAAGGAAAAAAGCAAATATGCTTCTTTTGAAAACAAAACTCAATAAAAAAGAAAAACCTGATTTCATAGAAATAGAACAGTTTCAATATTTATTACAGCAAAAAACAAAATTTTTGGGTTTTACATATTGACGAATTTCTAGATTGGTCAAGTCAGATTGAAAATCTTTCTGCCGAAAACTTAATAAGGTCTGCTATTGTTTGCGTATAGTCTCAAAATATATTAATGAATATGCATTAAGAACATTGTATTTGCAGAACTTTGAGTCTCTGTTGAGATATGGAATTATTTTTGGGGCTAATTCAAACATTCAGCATATTTTGTTATACAGAAACGATTAATACGAGCAATATATAAGATGCCTTTCTTAGAGTCATGTCGAAATGTGTTTAAATCAGAGGGAATACTAACAATTTATGGGCTTTATATTTTCGAAAATATTATGTTTTTATAAAAACAAGGGAAAGATTTGATACTAGTAGCAATCATACATATAATACCCGGAGATTTGATGTAAACTACCCTAGACATAGACTGGCATTGTTTGAGAAGAGTCCGTACTATATGGGGATAAAGTTATGCAATAAATTAAGCAGAGAAATAAAAAATTCTGTGAATGAAAAATTTTAAAAGAAAAGTAAGAGACATTGCTTATAAACTTGGAACCGTATAGTATTAATGACTTTTAGATATGTAAGTTGTAATTATGGTTGTGTATATTTCTTCAATGCGATTTTTGTGTAAATAATTGACGTCATTTCATTTCATGTTTATTTGTATATTTTTATAAGTAAATGTAATTTGAAATAAAGAAATTTATTATTA
>JACEGR010008341.1:0-38088 GCA_014170235.1 Listronotus bonariensis
TGTGTCAAAGCAAAGTTAAAGTTTTGTTAATTAGTGAATAGGTGTATTGTCACACTATTCGGCAAAGGGGGTTTTCAGAGGTGAGAAATTAGAATCCGCCATTAATTTTTGTAAACTCTAGAGGAAATTTTTGACATCCTGTACCACCACCACTTTTTGACTAAGGAAAGATTTAAGTTGGGTTAAATCGTCATACTTTAACCTCAGGAATTTGTGGTATCATTTTGTCCGCACATATAAGAGACACCATATAATTGTTAAATAGTGTAATAGCTAACTAGGCTTTAAAATTCATTTCCCATTTAACTACCTCTGTAGCTGCAGCTGTTCCTGGGATCCCTGTAATAAATACCGTAAAATATTTTTATTATGTATTGTACATTTATTGCGATAACAACTCTAGACAAATTCATTTTGTTTTATAGTAAAATAACATAAGTTATAAGGTTATCAAAATTTTTCTTTAATAATTAAAATGTTTTAAATGAAGAATGATGAATTCGAGTTTTCAAAATAGTCGTGTATCAATGTAAATATCTTTATTAGAACATGTGGCTACCACACGATTATTAAATTTTAAAAACAAATAATAAAATCGTGGCAAAAATTAAAAATTAATATAAACGAACGTAAAAAGTTGCCAAATTTTTAAAAATTTCCAAAACAAGTTCGTTGTGTGACACATTGTATTATAAATTATTGTTGTTGTCTGCAATTTTTTAATTGGTTTATCGTAACGCATCAGTAAAATATAATATACATATTATGTTTGGCAATGCTCTTTATTTTATGTGAGAATCTACTCACGTATATGTCGAGGCGTTTTATTTATGTTACCTCATATCTAATTAAAAACCATTACTTCGTATTCCTTAACCTTATTATTTAATATTAAGTACCTGTTTATTGTATTAAGTAGTTTATCATTATTTGTCTTTGGCATAATTTCACGTCTAATTTTATTTATACCCATTTTTTAAAAACTTTATTTATCTGTATGTTAATAGTCAATATATTCAGGATATAAGTTTGTTTGATTTTTTTCCTAAAATCAAGATCCTATTTTAAATCATCCTGTATAGTTTGGACCGGTCAAGAAGTTTTTTTGTTAAGTCGGGTATTTCAAATACGCTTAAATTTACTTTTACCAGCACATATACCTTTTAAAAAGAAGGGTAGTTTAAAAAAGTTATTTTGTTGGTAATGCGTGCAAGATACTGCAGGTAACACCCTCTAGAGTTTACAATAAAACTAAGAACAAATTATAATTATTTTTGCCCCCAAAACTCTCTCCAGCTAAATATTGCAACGATAGACTTATTAATACCACAATTGTTTATTAAAAAAAAAACTAAAACTATCTAGATTAAGTTTTTCACACTCTAAATCTCTTAAAATCATCATCCACTAAAACTGGACTAAGGTAAGTCGTGTTAGATCGTCATATTTTTGGTAGATTTTTTTTCGCATCTTTTGGATATATTTAATGTATGTTGGAACACAAAGCTGCAAGGGTATTATTTCCTATTCGATTTCTTGGATATAACCTCATTCCCGAGTTAAAAAGTCAAAATAAGCTGAAGAAGAATATAATATAATCTAATTTAATTCTTAAGTCTTAATAATAATAATAAAAGTTTACTTTACGTTTTACAACAATTTATTAACCTAAGAATGGGGTCAATTGCCTCCTACCAAAAGCCTAAAGAAGACCTCTTAAAGATGGATTGTTTGCTGGAGGTGGCGCGTAAACTTCCTTGTTTACTTAACCTTGGAAACCTTTTTTTTTTGAGTAGCGCCTTTTACCCGCCTCCCAGAATTAGTTGCTGCGTACGGCTCGGGCCTATATACCTTTATATAAATTATAAAACACAAAAGCTATTTATTTGTACTCTTTTAAATTTATTTTAATAAGTTCTGTTTACTTAATAGGTAAATTTCTGAAAAAGGCAGCGAGCAATTTTTAATTTCGCTCTGCACCAGTTCACTTAAAATTCGCTCGGTGCCAGTTTGCTTTTTGAAAGAAAAAGAGCTAACCGAGAAAATGCGCATTGTCACCTAGCCCGATTGAGGTTTCGCGTAAATAGGAAGGACTTTAAGCTGAACGTGATCTCTCGGATCTGTCAAAATTTAACCTCACAAATAAATAATTATATTATATTATATATTTATTTGTCGACTTTTTAAAAACAAATTTAATGTCTCTTTACACAATCACAGAGGTATAATTAGATGAAAATAATGAACCTATCGTTACCGATGCGGAATAGGTGTGCAATATTATTAATAACCAAGGTTTAAGGAGATGAGATAAGAAGTAGTTAGTGAAGTCAAGTATAAAGTTAAAGTTCTAGTTAATTCCCGTACGGGCTACCCCTAGTAGGGGGTATGCCCGTACTAAATTAAGTTAGTCAAATAAGTTAAGTTGTTTTTTTGTAAATGCAAAGTTAGTTTTGATGGTCCACCGGTCTCATTGTCCCAAGAAGAAAGTTCCATATGGCACATTGGTCCAAGTGACGGAAAGTGGCCTTATGATATTCCAAAATCAACGTCACAGTATTTAGTATCAGAAGCTTTCAAGAAGTATTTGGTATTTGTCTCTTTTTTTTATTAACCATTTAATTGGTGGATTTTTTATTTTAAATATGTTATTATAACATTTAAACAATTTACATAAAATTTAAATCGTTGCAATTACAAAAAGGAGGTTAACGGTGGTAATGAATATTTTCTCAAGTCCTCGTACATTCCGATTTATAATAAATGTAATAATAATATCTTAAAATCAGATCGCCCATAAGAACAGTACCATCTCAAACCTCGCCGTGGGGTACGTTTATACGAAAACTACACCGCGTACCTCCGCATCACCTTCCCATCTCTCTCCAACACTTATAGTTAGATAAAGACAGATATATACTTAGAGGTAATTAGGAAGGAACTTGAATGTAAACGCATTTATGGTGTTATGTGCTTCTTCTGTTGCAATTTAACTTGAAGAATAACACTTAGTGGGGCGTTTGATTTGGTATAAAAATGAATTGCCAAAATTTTGTATCATCACATCAGTGCAGTGTTTGATTATTGACAACATGAAACAAGTAAGCACAAATTTTTTTTAGAAAAATCGATCGGGTTAAAATTAGTATTTATTTTATTTCTGTTTTTTTTTTTAATTTCTTAATCGCAATTTTCTTTAATGGCTTTAATTTAAAGATTTTAAATGTTTATCATCTTTTAATTATATTTACCGTTTGTTGATTTTAAATTAAATTACTTGTTTTGTTAATTAAGCCAATTGTTTAGTGCGCAAGGTCATCCTGCGCCACATTTGTGGCTTCTTGTAAGTTTGGTAAAATCTAAAAAAATATTGAAGGAAACTTAAAAATTAGTATTTTTTATTAGATCGCCAACCCTAATTGTATATTTCTGAAAGCTTCTCGTTTTTTTTTGATGTACAGGGTGTGCGGGAATTCCGTTCGGATATTTTAAAGGGTGATTCTACACAAAAATATTTTTAAAAAAGTTCATATGAACATATGTCCTAGACGTCCTACTTTTGAACTACAGAATGTTATTTTTTTAAATTGTGTTTTTTATAATAACTTTATTACCAATTTAGATATTTTAAACAAATTTGGGGGACGTCTCCTATGCACCAAAAGACATTTTTTGGCATACAAGAAAATTATTTTTTTAGCAGTGTCGTTCATAAAGGGTTTAAAGCTAATATTTTTCACATTGTAGATAGAAGGTTTGTTCATATGAACACTTTTGCCTAATTTTGTCCAAGAAACGCGTCTTTACATATTGTCGCAATATTGAAAAAACACCCTGTATACCAACCTATATTTTAATCTTTAAATAAGAAGATAGGAGCACATTACATAGCGAGATGAAAACTTTTCATTACTGTTCAGAGAAAAGATTGGACCATTTCTTGAGACAGTAGTAAAACTTTTTATCGAGGTTCGTGTATTTTATTTACAACCATGCTTTTTTAAGGTTTTTATACAGGGTGTCTCTAAAAGGTCTGTACAAAATGCAACCACAAATTCCTTGAGCCACAATAGAATGATGTAATGCATTTTACCTTAGTCCAAAAGTTGACCGTTTGGGAGGTGTTAAACTTGTAATTTTATTTTGGGTATTTTCAAATATTTTCTTTAACATTAACAAATTTTTGGACCAACTTTATTATTGTGAGGTTATTTAGTGTTGAAAACAAAAAGCTGCCCATATTTTTTCCATAAAATGTAAAGGGAGCCACCTGCAACTTTGCTTTTTTAAAAATACCATAACTTTTTGGTGTCTCGGTATAATATGACTTAATAAAAAAATCTATAATTTTTGTCCAAAAATGGTATAAATGGTAAATATTGATACGAGCATCTGTTTATGAGATATTTTAGATTAAACTTTTTATATCACACAAAATAAATCCCGTACGCTTTATCTGGGCCACCGGGATTTTTCTCAAAGCTCTAGAAAATATTATTTGATATGGGCCATAAGATAAAATGTCTATTTGTTGTATTGTATTTGTATTTTGGCTCAAGGAATTTGTCGTAGCATTTTTATAAGCTTTTAGAAAAATCCGGGTGGCCCCGATAAAGCACAAGGGATTTATTTTGGGTGATATAAAATGTTTAATCTGAAATATCTCATAAACGGTTGCCTATATCGATATTTACCAAGTATACCATTTTTAGACAAAAATTATGAAAGAAAATATTTTTTTATTGAAGTCATATTATACCGAGGCACCAAAAAGTGATGGTATTTAAAAAAAGCAAAGACTGCAGGTGGCTCCCTTTACATTTTATGGGAAAAATGACTTTCGATTCCCAACTCTTAAATACCTCCCAATACCAAATTTGGTTCAAAAATGTTTAATATTAAAAAAATATATATTTAAAAATAACCAAAATATAATTTTAATTTTAACACCCTGTATCTCTCAAACGGTCAATTTTTGGACTAAGGTAAATTGCATGGGATCGTTATTTTTGGCCCAAGGAATTTGTGGTAGCTTTTTGTACAGACCTTTAGAGACACCCTGTATATGTTTTTTTTTATTAATTTAAATTGTGTTAACCTAACAAAATGATTTTTGTTAAATAATTACTCCACCAGATATTAATCGCAGATGGAGGATTCTCGGCGACGGTTGCTAGGGTTACTTTTACGTCCTTTTTTGGCTCAAGGGAGAAAACTTAACTTTTTCTTATGAAATGAAAGTAAATGTCAGAAAAGTGATACTTCCAAACTTTTAAAAAGACAAAAATGTCAACGTTACATACATGGTTGTAAGTAGAAATATAATATTGATAACATGATGTGCAAAAAAAATATTTTTTTTTAATTGACCGGAAAATTGAATTTTCCACTCAATTTTTAAGCGGAAAATGCTATTTTACAGGACTAATTTACTTTCCGGTCCCTAGTTTACTTTCCGGTCTCTCATTTACTTTCTGGTCCCTGATATCAAAAATCCTGTTAGCCATGACAAAAATTGTCAGAGTTCAATTGTTACTATTTGACAGTTCAAGATATTGTAAAGTAAAAAAGCATCATTTTGCCAAAATGGAGTCAGACATGGAAAATCCAGATGAAATAATTGAAGCAGCCTTGCCTTATTGTCGTTTAAATATAACACTAAAAATTTACACAGTTTTTTCCGGTCAATTAAAAAAAAATTATGTACGATACTCGACCGGAAATAATTTTTACGGGTCTCCTCAAAACTACAGGACTCCGCCTACGGCTCGCCCTGTAAATGTTTTTCGTCGACCCGTAAAATACCATTTTCCGGTCTAGTAACGTAAATAATTTTACGGGTCTCCTCAAAACTACAGGACTCGCCTACGGCTCGCCCTGTAAATGTTTTTCGTCGATCCGTAAAATACCATTTTCCGGTCTAGTAACGTAAATAGCTATTTCTGCATTTAGGTTTTGTCACACCTAGGTACCTCTTAGTTTCATTTTTATTTCTTATAGTTTTTAAGATTCACTAATCCAGTTCAATCGGTGCACCAATAATTTGGTATCCTGTATATTACGTGCAAGTATGTAATATAAGATGCCGTAATAGAAGTTACCTAATATAGAGAATAATCCTTTTAACAATGCGACTTGCACTAACACCAAGAGTATACTTTCCAACCATTAATTATAGTTATGATGCTGTTCTCTAATCTCCATTATTATTGTATATACATCTTAAAATTATTAACAATGTGCATCATTTTATTCTTTTCAAATTTATATAATTAAAATAATTCTTTACTTACTTGTTTGCTATTAATTTGATGCAAAAGCAGCAGAAAGTTTTAATTAATATTCAAAATCTTTCCTTGCTTCTATTTTTTTAATTTATCAAATTATTAGATAATACAACATAAAATCTAGGTTTTTGCTTTAATGTACCTTATTATATTCTTAAATTCTTCGTGTCAAGAGAAGTAGAGATGTACTCTTTAAATGGTAACATAACTAACATATTTTCAGTAAAGCATATTGACATTTTATCTTATGGCCCATATCAAATAATATTTTTGACCCTGAGTATATTATTTTTCCATTTTTTTAACGAAATGTGAATAAAACTTTTGAAAATGGTACTGTTTGTTTTTAGGCAGTACTTTTCGTAGCCCTCTTCGGCTTTGCCGCTTGCGGTAGATTAGATGGCGCCCAGTACCTTCCACCCAACAACCAGGCATACCAAGGAGCAGCACCATCTGGACAATACCAAGGTAATAAAAGCAAGCTCGACTTTTTTTGTACAATCATATAATAAAGGAACTTAATGCTAATCTTTATCCCATGTTCTATCCCCATCCGAAGAGACATTTTTAAGTAGTAGTTATTTTAAAATAACGTCTGTGGTGGACCTACAGCGTTGTCTTAAAGGTGCTGTAAAAACTGCCGGTTTCAGTACTTGGACAATGTTGACGGAACAAGGGAAAAGATGGGTTAAACATCTAATAACCCGGCACCCACGGTACTCTAGTACTTAAACAAAAGTTCGTGGGCTGTAACAAAGATAAAAAGTGCTTTTCTTTTCTATAATCTGCCAAAAGCTTTGGTAATTTCAAAAATATTTTAGGGTAACAATTTACTTTAAAAAAAAGCTCAGCATACGAAAATGTTGTTTTTAACCCACACATTTAAAATAAGAAATTATATAAGTAAGATATCTGCAGAGACAACAATGAGACGAGTAACTGGTCCTAACAATTTGTCCATTGTATTTATCTCTTTCTAGTTTTACGCAAGTTCCAATAAATATGTCTTTGTCTTTCATCATAGCAGGCTATCGTAGATGGAGCAATCAACGCTTTGCCCTGGTTGCCAAGTTGTTTACAATTTCTGCATGTAAACTTTAATGTCCTTTTTGGCTCACATCTAATTAAGAGAAAGAAAATATACCATGAATCGAATATTTTTAACTTGACAACTTTGCCGCAGGCAGTCACGCCGAAATGTTATTCGATATTTTTCAATGGCCGATTTGTTTGGACAGTTTGTTTACATTTTCTTTGATTTATTGTGTGTTTCGTGGTTTTTTACCTTTAATTGGACTTTGAATATTGACTTTTTATTAGTGATCACAGTGTATATATTAAATTTGTGCTTTTTAACAGATAATTTAAGGTAATATTGACATGGTTATCTGTAAGAAAAAATCTTTATCAAAACCAAATAAATGACATTTTTAAAAGGTGTGTGTAATTATTGAACTAAACCCCAATATTTTATATTAATAGAAAACAAAAACAAGTACCTTATTTTAAGGGCAAATGGCACAGCTATATAATTTGAATTTGGCGGGCAAACGATAAAGTCGACTCACGCGCCATCTGCGTTTTCCTTCCTTGAAGACAGACAAGGAAGGCCCAGCAGCTATCTCTCTCTCGGATAATCTATTTACATTTATGTAGTTGCTCGTCTCATTCTTGTCTCTGATATCTGGATACGTCGTGCCAGCTCGATGCTGTCAATAAAGTTTCTGTATGTTAAACACCAGCACGGTGGAATTAGACAAAGAATGTCTGCATCAAGACATTTTAAATTGATAGGATAATGCGTAGATTCAAGATTCTGTTTTTAACTTAAGCATATTTTAGTAAACTTATATTTCTTATTTTAATTTAAAAAAACCCTTTATTAGTAATTCTTAACCAATGTTAAGTAACTAAAAATGGTAGATAATAATTAAGGGGCCTAAAAACCACTGTATTTGTGTAATTTTAGGTGGCGCCGCATCTGGCGGATATTCGGGTTCTGGAGCCGCAGGCAACCAATATCAAGGAGGTGCCAACCAACACCAAAGATCTCCCAACCAAGACATCCCCATCTTAAGATTAGACAACGAAAATGACGGCCAAGGTGACTACAAATACGCTTTTGAAACTGGAAACGGCATCCAAGCTCAACAACAAGGCAGTGCTCACGATGAAGCTGGTACTCAATCTCAGGTAAATCAAGAATTTAGTACTCCGTTTGGTACTTTGTGTGATATCTTTACTAGACTGTGCCAAAAAAACAAACATTTTTACAAAAAATGCAGTTTTTTAATCGTTTACATAAAGTACTTTATTCTAGTACAGTACATAAAGTGTTAAAAAAGTAACTTTTTACACTTTAAAGCATTTTTCATAGTTTGTATTAGTGTTTTGTTTCCATGCTTACTACAAAAAAATTAAATATAAATTTATACAATAAAATAGTAAACGCGACAACTGAACCAAACGTTACCTTTAATTTCGTCATCATTTCTTTTAGTTCACTAGTTTTAAAATTTGACAATTTGCGAATAAATTTAAAAAGTAAGTGCATACAATTTTCTAAAATTAAATCATGGTATAGGCGCGCTTGTGGCGGCTTCGGTTGTATCGGCGAGCGTCGATCTCCGGAGTTAAGCAGTGGAATGCGCGCCCATAATTTGGATGGGTGTCCGGCGACAGCGGTGTTTTGGGCAACGGCACACGGTGTTGCTGCTCGGGGATGCGGACCGAGCAGCAACCATCCAAGTTATGGAATGAATGGTGTGTGAATGAGAAGGAGTAGGGGTCAAGGTACAATAAGCCTTCAGGCTGCAGTGCACCACCTAGGGGGCGGTCGTCGGACCTGGGTGGGATGACCCCGAAAGGGTGGAAAAAAATCATGGTATAGTTATGAAGAGGTTAATTGTCTTTTAAAAAATAAGGAGGATATGATTTTTTGTTGCAATATAATAGCTGTGCTGGAAAATTAAAATTAATAAGTTCAAATAAATGAAACATGTATAAACTGGTAACTTGGGAAATTTTAAAACGGTCGTAGAAAAATATAGTATGTAACACATGCATAAAGTATCTTTTTTGCTCATGGGATTCGTCGGAAAAAGTATGACCTATGCACTTGTATTATATAAATTACTATTATTCATAGGGATCTTACTCCTACACATCCCCCGAAGGTGAACAGATCCACATCAGTTACCAAGCCGACGGTAACGGTTTCCAACCCCAAGGATCTCACATCCCAACTGCTCCTCCAGTACCTGAAGAAATCTTAAAAGCCGTCGAACAAAACTTGGCTGATGAAGCAAGAGGTATTGTTGATGATGGTCAGTACAGACCTGAACATGCAGGACCTAATAATTATCAACAACAACAAGGTAAGAAGAAAAATAAATAACGATTTTGATTTACCCAGCTTAAAATGCATTTAGTCCTGTTACATAATATAAGACGTACTGGGTAGTGCCTTATCGTTGACCAAGCAGGGTATAGTGAAATCAAAAGAGATAGAAAAAAAGCTGTTAACACAATTTTGTTTTAATTTTACAAAACAAATTTAGTGGTATAAGTAAATGAGATGTTTTGGAGATAGGAACTGTTTTTAAACTTTGTTAATTTGGCCAGGCACTTATAACTCGCTTGGTATTAGAGAAATTGTAAATTGAAAAGATTTGGAGATTTTTACGTGGAATTCAGGGTCCTATCTATATTTTCTTTAAAGCCTTTTTAACACGCTTTTATTAGCTTGGGTTGTAACTATCTATCTATCTATGTAACGGAATCTTTGAGCCTAATTTTTACTAACTTCCAGCGATTCAATTTCTTTGAAACTTTGCACACGTATCAAGGACCGATGACAATGCAATAATTTAAAAACAGTATCCCGTTATCCTGATTAGGACCGCCAGGATAACTAAATTCCTTTACAGATCCTCTGTGTCTCTTGACAAAATGGCGAAGGAATTTTTTAGTGAATAAACTGGAGCATTTATTTTTAAAGAACTAATTGATATATCGAACTAAAAATGAAAAATAAATAATAGTTTAAAAAAACTAAAAAACACGCTTTTATATGCAACCGAACTAAAAATTGGAAAATAATTTTCATTACAAAGAGTTTGTCACTTCAGAATAAAAGCGTGGGGTGCTTAATATATTAAATGTTATAATTATTCTATTTGCAAATATCTATGAGGGAAAAGTTATGAAAAAATAGTAAAATGCACCCCACGCTTTTTACTCTGAAGTGACAAACTCTTTGTAATGAAAAATTATTTTCCAATTTTTAGTTCGGTTGCATATAAAAGCGTGTTTTTTAGTTTTTAAACTATTATTTTTTTAAGTTATAAGACAAAGTTCAGTTTTTGAAAGAGAACACCGTGTATATTTTATCACCAATAAAAGTTCTCTTTAAAAGCCGTAAAAAATGTTTACTGAATCACCATTAAATGAAGATTTTAAAGGCCGTTTAGAAACACCATATTTAATTTATCTTTTTTCCATAGTCTCGGAAATATGAGCGTCCAAATTTTAATTAGGTGAAATGAAAATGAAACTTACTAATTTTGAGATTTGGATGGCCACATTTCGGAAACTATTGGAGATAGATATATAAAATGTGTTATTTTGTTAAAGCTTCTTAAAATATCTTTGCAATATACAGGGTGTTTCGTTAAAAAAACTTTAAACGATGTCCATATTTCTGAAACTATTAAAAATTGATACATCAAATGTCAACGAAAAGGCGCCACTCTGTACAACCGGCCAACTTGGACCTTGAATTTTAGTTTTACAAATAGAGGCGTTGACCATATTCGTTACAAATATTATGTAATTTTTAGGAGGATACCAACAAAAGAACCAATACCAAGGAGCCCAAAGCAATCAATACATTCCCCCAGTTCAGGCCCAAGACAAACGGGATACAAATACTAGATTAGAAATATTTATGTTTTTTTATTTTTAAGTAAAAAATAAATGTGATATATATAAAATAATACATAAAATGGTTTTTTTGTCCCAATAAATATTAACAAAAATTAAACCGAATTCTAGTTATCTATCTGATTGTTTCTTCTTCACATCAACGACCTTTTCTCGTCCACAACTAATTCAATTCATAGTTTCGCCGACGATAGTACCTTTCACTCCAGTTTTCAGGTTCCTAAACCCATCACTAAATTTGATTTGGAAAACAAACGTAGAGCGATGCAGATATCTCTTTCGCAGGATCTTAATTTAATATTTTGTCAAGAAAAGAGTCATCAAATACTCATCCTCTACTTATGAGCGGCCAAGTTTTACAGAGCAAAGACACCTTCAAACTTGTGGGCGTCACATTTGAAAGTAACCTTAACTGGTGTAAACACATTGTATGCTTTTAATGGAAATGTTATTGGCCTACATCACACCATAAATTAACCAGCCAGGTCTCCTAATATTTCGCCAAAAGACTTCTTTCTCTGGGGCCATTTAAAAAGCATGATATACAAGGATAACAATTACTTTAATCTAGATGAGTTAAAAAATGCTATTTCTGCAGAATGCAATAAAATTTCAATTTACCAGTTAGCCAATGTAAGAAGACAATTTTATGAACGTCTGGGTTATTGTCTAGCAGTCAATGGAGGAATATTTGAAAATTTTCTTAAATCTTAAGTTTATTTCCAACATTTTATCTATTGCAATATTACTAATAATTTATTGAAGCATGTAAATATTATAAATGTCATAAGTTCTTGAAATTTGTTACTGTAGTTTGACTTAACTTAATTCGTTTGAATAAATAAAACTTTAATCTTTTCACTGAACGATTTTTTGATAATAATAAAGCACTAAATTTTAAAATGACTACGTTATGTCACGCTAACTGCTTTTTTATTGTTGTTTATAATGAGGCGATAATAATGTAACAATTTTTAAAAATATATTAGTATCTAACTAGCAAACGGGTTAAATCGGGAAAAATCTAAAGTTTTTACCATTAACGTAGATTTGCATGCTCTTCAATAAACTTTTTAGAATTTTTCTCTAAAATAATTAGGGGAGCCAATAATTGACCCCTTTAAAAATTACATGGGATTTCCTATGTCCCGCCTGGCGATGCATCACCCGGTATATCTAGGGTGTTTCATTAAAAAAAACAACCTTTTTCCGTACCCTGTATATCTTAAGAAATAATAAAAATCTGATAACTAATTCGGAAACTACAGAAATAACCCAACAAACTTATATTTTAAATTATTTTGTAGGACAAAAAATAAAAAAGTTAAGGGGGTTGACACCAGGTACATACAGGGTGGCCCACCATATTCGACACCGTCTGTAGCTGGATAACCATGGGGTTTTTAACAAAAGTAAATACTGGAACATATACAGGTCGGATAAGACCACAGTATAAAATTATTTTAGTCTATACAGGGTGTCTCAAAAAGTGTGACGTATCAAAGTTATATTTTTTTAAATGGAACACCCTATATTTTATGATAGTTTTAGATTCTTCTTTAAAAAATAACTCAAGTTTGTTTATAGTACTAAGTGTCTAATTTTATTCGTTTTTGTGATATTTAATTTTTTTGAAAAATGCAGAGGTAAAATTAATTTGATTTTACTTTAACTCTTTTAACACTTTAAACTTTAAAATGTGTAACAAGATTAAAAAAGTCTGCCATATCATACGTAGGTCAAAACAAGATCAAATATTGTACGGGGTGAAATAATATAAATTTTTCAGAAAATCAAATAGCCATCTCTCTCTTATTTTAAATGGAACACCCTGTATTTTTTTACGTCTCATGATTACAAATAAAATACTCTTTTAAATTGTGTATAGGTTGCCTATACCTATCTTTTGTGCTTTTTAGTAAAATCTGTTTTTACAAATTTTTAGTCCAAATTTCCACAGAATGTCGTCATAACTGACCAGAGGCGTTATTAGGATTACTTAAAAACACAAGTTTTATCATTACCACATTCAGCTGAAATAAGTGTTATTGGAAGTAGCATTATAAGCAACTAATAATTTTTTTGTGAATTTTAAAAATAGTAGCACATATTACAAAATCTTTTAATTTTGTGCTTTTTTCCAACAAATTTACATTTTGCAAAACGGCTTAGTAAATAGTCATAGCTATATCACAGCCTACTTACATTTAAATAGACATTTGGAATAAAAATATGTTAAAACGGAATTTACTCAAAAGTATAAAAGAAGGTATAGGCAACCTATAACCATTTGAAAGATTATTTTATTTGTCATCTTGTGACGTAAAAAAATACAGGGTGTTCCATTTTAAATAAGAGAGATATGGCTATTTGATTTTCTGAAAAATTGAAATTATTTTTTGATAACCCTGTACAATATTTGATCTTGATTTGACCTACGTATGATATGGCAGCCTTTTCTGAATCTTGTAACAAATTTTAAAGTTTAAGGAGTTTATAATGTTAAAATAAAATTAATTTAATTGCACAACTGCATTTTGAAAAAAATCAAATATCACAAAAACGAATAAAATTAGACACTTGGTACTATGAACAAACTTAAATTATTTTTTATGTAGAACCTAATACCGTCATAAAATATAGGGTGTTCCATTTTAAAAAATATAACTTTGATACGTCACATTTTTTGAGACATCCTGTATAGAGTAAGATAATTTTATACTGTGGCCTTATCCGACCTGTATATGTTTCAGTATTTACTTTTTTAAAACTTCATGGTTATCCAGCTACAGACCATGTCGAATGGTGGGCCACCCTGTATAAAAAAATAGGTGTCAAACATATTATAACCTACTTTTTTGAAGTCGGTTAGGAATACCATTTCTATTCACTATATAATTTGGATTATGTGACTTATATTTGAAACATAAACTAAATTAATTATGTTTTATCTTTACCTACATTATTTTTTTTAATAGTTTTTGAGTTTTAGTGTCTACCCTATTTTAAGCAAGTTTTTTATATGATCGATTCAAAGCCATTAAATAAGTGTTATTAAATGGTTATTTAACTAGAAGAATCTAACCGTAACGACGTAAATCCTTAAAAGTTTTCTAAATATTAGGAATGGTCCGTAGAATTCAAAATTTAAGAAATAAACAGATTCTATGTAAAATATCAAAATCTAGTTAAACCCGGAGTAATAGGTAAATATTGAATTATTATATCAAAATTTGCTGTTTGATTAAAGGTAGGGGAAATTGGGGTGGATTCATACAAGGGGTACCTACATACATTGAGTTTATCTGAAGTTAGACACGAAGTAAAATAGTAACGAAGGTTGGTGTGCACAGTTTTTATGTGTGTTTACAGACTAGTGACGTTTCAGAATTTTCGGTGCGGTAAGATCGAGTACACAACACGGAACGTTTTGTTTTGCCTCACGTAAGTAATTTCATAACGTAACTTTGGACATATTTTATGGCCAGTTACTATTTTTGGATTAATTATTGCTATTTAATCCTAATTATAATAATACAAAGGCACCAATTTAATATGTAAATTAATATAGATAAAGACGGTTTTTCTATTTCATATTTTTTCATTAATTAGCATGTGATGGGGTAGATTCATACACAGGTATATGGGGCACATTCATACTGTATAAATGTACCCCTGGCCCTTTATAAATTTCTTTTTAACTACTATTTTTTGTTACACAGACGATTACAGTTATAAATATTATATAAAGTAGTTTAACTAAAGTAATGGTTTTATTTTTACGGAAAAAAACAGGGTGCTTTATGAACTTTGTGTCTTTAGATGTCAAGGATCAGTTAATTTATTAGACATAGTGATGGTATTACCACAGATCTTAGGTCAAGATCTGTTAATACCATAGGCATATTAATTTCAGGTTTTGTAAGTTAAGGTATCTTTTTGTTAACTAGACTTTTTTATTTGATATAATTAATTGTACATTTTAAGCAATATTTTTTTACATTTTGAGATTGTTAGTTTTAATAAATATAACTGACTAAAACAAAGAATGTTAATAAGTGTCTTTGGTAGATAACCACACATGTAACATAAAGAACGTTTAATAACACTAATCGTTACTTATGTTCATATCACGAAACTATTGCGATGTTAAAATAGGCATTAACATATTTAGATAAAAACTGTTTTTAATTTTAAATTTTACTATTTGTTTTGTATGTTAAAAAAATGTATTTGTGTTTTTTTTTATAAAGTATGGTATAAAACAATAATAAACAATAATTATGACAAATAAATAGTGATGGTAAATGTGCCCCTTCGGTTGTATGAATGTACCCCACTGATGGGGTACATTCATACATTTTGCTTTTTTTGTAAAAGTTTTATAGAAACTCGCGCCTGTAGATTTTTAATAATATTTAGGTTCTACTACAATATAAAATAGTTAAGCTACTAGTGTGTCATAAATTAAAAGGGATATACTCAAAACACGGCATTCCACAAAGCAAAATAAAAAACTGTATGAAGCCTCCCCACTTTCCCCTACATCACCTTAAAATTTAAAAATATGAGTTTTTATAACAACAAATAAAAGGTTTTTGGTGTCACCTGGTATACATTTAATTAAATAGTTCATTAATTACGTTTAATTTTATGCTTATAATGACCAAATTTATCAAATTTCACATTTATTTCACAGAAAAACACAAAAGGAAATCTTCAATTATTTATCCTGAATCTTTAATTTACCGAAAATGAAGAAACTAACGATAAAAGTACTTTACGTATACAATACATAAAGATAAAATTTATTATCCGACAAATACAAACAAGATACTTCTCTAACATTGTTAGATGTTATCTAATACATACAATGGAACTATTGCAATTCTCATTATATTTGCGCACGATAATGTCTATATCGATTTTAGAAAGGGTTAGTAATATTTTTTAAGTCTGTCATTTTAAATAGTCCATTCTATCTTCCAACAGAGCAGCGATAAGGTAAATTTTAAGCCAGTGGTGTAGCTAGGCGTCGACAAAGTTTGCGATCGCCCACGGCACGGCCCCGCACTTAAGGGGCATCGCAACCAAGCCCGGGTCTTATTATAAGACAGGAAAGGGTCATACAATGGAGATTTTTTTTGTCTTTAGACAAACCACGAAGGCTAAAAGCCTAAATACTAACGTACCGTGGGTGTCTTAAGCGAGGTAAGAGGAAGTTTGTTGACACGAGACTTAAATACTTGACGATTTGGGGGAAGGAAAGACCTCCGCGGGCATCAGGTTCCACAATCTAGAAACTCTAGGGATAAAAAACGAACAAAGTGAAAAGTTCGGGGTCTGTCCAGTTGGACCGTATAGGGATGCATACGCGCAGAACCACGAGTAGATGAACTATACTGGACAATTCTTCAGAGCAGAAGCCATAAAAATACCTATAAAAAGCGATAAATCCCCCACAGCCCGACGATGGACAAGAAAGGGAAGCCTTTCTGTAAGTGAAGGATCATTAATGAGACGAATATCTCTTCTTTGAATAGAATCAAGATTGCTTAGGGTTGTGGGAAACGACATGCCCCAGATATGAGAACAATATTCCAAGGGAGGTCGGATTTGGGACACATACAAAGTGTATAAATTAGAGGGGAGAAATACTTTTTGGCTCGAAAGAGAAATCCAAGCTTTTTGAAGCTGCCGTGGTAATAGATACAATGTGTTTATGCCAGTTAAGGTTACTTTCAAATGTGACGCCCACAAGATTGAAGGTGTCTTTGTTCCGTAAAACTTGAACGCTCATGAGGATGAATATTTGATGACTCTTTTCGCGACAAGGAACATGATTGTGTGTTGGATGCATTAAAATGGACGAGATTTTTGGCGCCCCAATCTAATATTAAATTAAGATCCTGCGAGAGAGATATCTGCATCGCTCTGCGTTTGTTTTTCAAGTCAGGTTTAGTGATGGGTTTAGGAACCTGAAAACTGGAGTGAAGGGTACTATCGTCGGCGAAACTATGAATGGAATTAGTTCTGGACGAGAGAAATTCGTTCATGTGAAGAAGAAACAATGTTGGTGCCAGAACTGAGCCCTGAGGGACTCCAGCATTATTAAAGAATGGCCATCCACAATAACTGATATACGACGATCAGATAGATAACTAGAGAGCCATGTACAGAGTTTAGTTGAAAGACCATAGGAGGGAAGTTTATTAAAAAGTGCGGCATGCCAGACCTGGTCAAAAGCTTTGGATATATCAAGAGCAACGATCTGGGACTCACCTAGAAACTCAAGAGACTTATTCCAGCAGTGTGATACGAATGAAAGAAGATCTGCTGTAGATCTTTTGTGGCGAAATCCATACTGCCTCTCATGCAAAATTTTGTGTTTTTCTAAGTACTTAAGAATTTGTAAATTAATTAATTTTTCCATTACTTTACAAGATTCAAGAAGATAAAATGGTACCACGCTACTGGCCAAACAAAGGTTTCCAAACAATTAAACGGGGCAGAAAGGACTGCGAGGCAGGTCCTCCCATTAAAATTGTCCTAATCTGGTATACAGATGGGATGGCTTCAAAACTGTCTCAGGAGTTGAAACAGGTATATATGGGGACAAACCAAGGATGAAAATTAACTTTGGTCTCGGACAACACCCTACTGTCTTCCAGGTCGAAATTGTAGCCATAGAACAATGTGCTTGGGAAATCATCAGAAGGAATTATGTGGATAAACTCATAGTAATTTATTCGCACAGCCATCCAGCCATCAGGACAATGGGTTCATGAAAAATCAGCTCTAAACTGATGCAAAACTACGTAGTTGCTCTGGAAGAGGTGGGTGCGTTCAACAAGCTAACTATTGCCTGGGTACCCAGGACACGAGGGCCACGAAGTCAATGAGGAAGCTGATAAATTGGAAAAGGAGGGGGCTGGCAGGACAATGGTAGGTCCCGCGCCACAGTGTTGTATTCCGTCATGCCAAGTACGGTCATATATTAGATCACGGAATATAAGGAAATCCCAAGGCTGGTATTCATTAAAGCATAAACTTACGAAAGACCTTCTAAATTACAACAGGAAGGCGGCAAGGCGGTAATTATAATCCTGGGTCAGCTAACAGATCATTGCAGACTAAATAAACACCTGGAAAGTATGGACCTGGCAGAAAATAACTTATGCATGTAAAGCCCTTTGTAGTCTGCAGTTTGCAAAGCTGCATGAGGAAAAACCTAAAGGGGATAAGATTTACCAAAGAACCAGTTTCAAGCTTATGGAGTCTAATTAAAAAGACTGACTTGGATAGTGTGCTCTTACTTATGGACGAAGGACACACAATAAACCTAAGCAGGTTGCAAAGATAGAGGATATACATTTTACCTCCGGGCTAATCTAATCTTATCCAATCTAAAACCTCTTAATGCGAGGCAACCAGACTTAAAATCCCAGTACCCGCACTCTGAAACTCGACAGAAAATAAATTTCCTTTCTATGCAATGTAAATCATATGGCAAATTCAGGAAATTTCTTTGAAATTGCCATATGATTTACATTGCATAGAAAGGAAATTTCTTTTCTATCGAGTTACAGAGTGCGGGAGCAGGTTATTTTATAAATTACATAAAAACCTAAAAAATATTGTCCACACTCGTCACAGACTGTCAACTTACTGCGTTTGGGACGTGATACGTGATCTAAGAAAGTGTGCGGCATACTTTCTTTTGTTCTTAGGCAAGGCGAGCACTGAAATGATAGGCAAGTGATGTGGCGGCCAGGTGGTGAGTCAATGTCAAAAGTAATCTTTAATAGCTGCGTATATAAATACAAAAGCGCTAATTAGAGTAAAGCGGTGGTGGAATGCTGTTTGAAAAGTGTGTGGCGTCATTTTGGTACCATTAGTCTTCAAAATGTTTAATTTTCAAGAGCTTTAGAGGTTATACATGCCATAGTTCACCACCTCGCTGCCATGTCACTCGCTTACCACTTCAGTGCGCACCTTGCCTAGTTAGCTAACATCACATTTTGTTTGTCACATAAACACAATAACGTGTTGTGGTTAAGTTTATTTTTGACTTATGTGTTTATTACCAGAACTAACCAAAATTATGTTTGGAATTAAAAATAAATCTAGGTACATGCTTTTCAATATTCTTTCACTAGACATTTACACTTTTTCACTATCATGAGTAGATATGTCGCATCGAAACATCTTTGGTAAGATAGGATTTATTGGATAGATCTTGGCAACGAAAGAAAAGGAATCTTGGTAATGCGACTTCGTCCACGTCTTTATTGATTTACCTTATACCACTATCCCAAGTTTTTTAGTTTATTTTAGGGGCCTTATTCTGAGTTATAAATTAGGATTAATTCTATTTTAGTTTTACTTTCGTATATCATAGCCAGAGTGACCATAGGAAATTCCATACAAATTTGGATACTTTTAAATGTAACCTACAATTGTCTTTGATAACTCTTTGTTTGACCTCCGGACAGTGCGGACGTGCGTAGAGGACTACAAAGTTTTTCCCGGAGTGGCGGTTAGAGGTGCCGTAGGAACGTTTTTTACCTTCGGGGATCAAGGAAAGATTCACGCTAAATTGACGGCATCTTTCTTCTGTATCCTGTTTGGTGGTGAACACGAGGTATTTCTCAAATGGCGGGAAATAGATGGGCGTGCCATGGGAACTGTCAGTAGTGAAAGTGAAGATTATACGTAACACCAGTAGCAGGTCTTGGTTTGACAGCCGACAATTTATGCATTGCATCGATTGTAGAATTATTTTTGTTTTCTTTTTGGAATTTCTGGAAGCTACGAGCTAAATTATCCAGATTTTCCGCCGACGAAGCCCTGGAAAGCATAGTCCGGAAGGGGAGAGTGGTGGATTGGACCTGAAGGGACCAAAACCAAGAAAAAAATAGAGAGAGAGCGAGAACTGTCTTTGATATAACTAATAAAACAGGTCCAGAGCTTACGGTTTTATTATACTACCTGAATTAATATCATTTACACCCTCTGGGTAGAGATTTACAAAACTTATGACAAAAAATTAAAGAAACATTTTATGTTACTTTTCCTCTAACTGTTCGCCCTCTGTTAAAGATTTATTTTACTACCTGCATCAGTATTACTTCCACCATTGGTTGGTGATTTACAATAACAATGACGAAAAATTATGGAAAAAAAATTCTTCAAATGGAAGTAAAAAGTGGAAAATAAATACAGTTAAAAAAAAACTAAAAATATGCTTTTAAGACACATCGAACTAAAAGTAAAAAAATAATTTTAAAAATAATTGTTATGTATTATTGTAAAAAAGCGTGGGACCTTTGTGCCATATTTTTCATTCATGTTTATTATTGTTTTAAGATTACTTTTAAAAATATTTTTCATCTTTTAATCCAAGGTGCTTTAAAGGTTGCTTAGTATTTTTTCTTATAATATATCTATTTTAATTTAGATTTTTGATAAAAATTTCTTTTAGGGTGTACAGGGTTATTCAATGAAAGTAAAACAGTTCCTATACCTTTAGTTATAAAGGTTCTAGTTGGTATCTGGTACTAAACTTGTTGCCATAAAATGGGATGTGCCATTTTAAGAGGTTATTTGCAATAAAAAGAGTAAATATTTATACAGAACATAAATAACATTATAATGTCAATATTACCCATTTAATAATTTTTAAGTGGAAAACCAACCAAATCAAGAAACAAAAAAAAACAGATTTTTAAGTTAAAAAAAAATAGAATTTTATTTATTTTTCCTTATAAATGTATATCTACACAGTATTTACAAAACAAAGGCGTCACAACTCTTAGTATTTATAACCTCCATTTGGTGCAATTGGTTGTTGTTGTCCTCCCTGTTGTCCTGGATACCGTTGTTGAGGTTGATTCTGATGAGAAAATCCTTGAGAAGCGCCTTGTCCTTGTTGTCCACCACCCTGTTGGTAACCTCCACTGGGTTGTTGGTAACCCCACTAGGTTGTTGATATCCTCCACTAGGTTGTTGATAACCTCCAGCATGTTGCTGAGGGTGATACTGTCCTTCATCGTGACTTTCCCTATATGATCCGTCATCACCTTCAGGTTCGTATTTTCCTTCTAGAATTTGTCCACTAGCTTCAGCTTTTCTGATAACTTCCAAAGATTTCAAGATGGCTTCGGGGATTGGTGGGGATGTTGGAAGGTGGGCACCTTGGGGGACGTAGCCGTTTTCGTCAGCGGTGTAGGTTATTTCGAAGTTTTGTCCTTCGGGGAGGTGAAGTGGTATGATCCTCTGGCTTTGTTCCAGCCGGATTGTGCGGAGCCTTCCTCTTCTGCGGCTATTCCATTACCAGTTTCGTAGGCATACCTGAAAAACAATTTAAAAAATCTTAAATAAGATTTAAAAAAAAAGAGTTATTTCTTCGAACGTCAGTAAATTTAACATTTATGCACAATGCAAAAACACAAATATGTAAATTGTTTTAAAATTAAATACTTAGAGGAAAAACAAATTTTTGCTTGTTTTATATTTATAGTCCCTGGGCCATTAATAAAATGGAATTTAAAATAACAACACTTTTAAAACCACGAATATTTATACCGCCATATTTAGAAACAGCACCGGCGCTCTAACCTAACCTGTCAATGTCAAATGTTTCGGGTGTCGGACTGGGCGAACGCGTCACCTTTTTTGTCGGACAAGTTCGCCAAAATGTTCTTCATGCAATTTTTAAATATTTAGCCAAAAATCGTTAAGGTTATAGTCACGTAAACCGCCTATTCCGATACCCGAAACGTGTGCTTGCGCCTTATGGTTTCCTAGCTTCCCTAACGTTTTTGGCAAACTGTTTAAAAAATTGCATAGTAAACATTGTGGTAAACTTGTTTGAAAAAAAACTGACACGTTAGCCCAGTCAAACTCCCTAAACATTTGACATTGACAGGCTGGGTAAAGCGATACTTCCATATATGGCGGTATGAATATTCGTGGTAGACTCGTTATAAGGAACTGCCCTAAAAAGGTTTTCAAAGTGTTCTTATCATGAACTGCATTTCACTGGCCCAGGGACTTTAAGAGAAAAAATAAAATAAGCCACTATAATTGTCGAGTAGAGCTTAATGAGTTTAGTGCCAAAATATTAATTTTCGTTTTTTGTCCATCAACAGGTTCTATGTGATACCGTCAATATTCCACTATGAGATCCTGGTGCCAATTTCATCCTTGCGATTGCTAATGAAGTCCAAAGTTATGGGTATCCATATGTCCAGAATTATATTCTTTACATATTCCTTTGATTTTCGGGAATTTTTAAATTTTGACACTACACGCTACAAAGCTTACAGTTTCTTTTTCATTGCGCAACGCGTTAGATTTGGTTAGCAACCCTGTAAGAGAGCACTCTTTGTTTGACCTCGGACATTGCGGACGTGCGTACGAACGTTTTTACCTTCGGGGATTCCTATAAGCTGATGGTATCCTGTTTGGTGGTGAACACGAGGTATTTCTCAAATGGCGGGAAATAGATGGGCGTGCCATGGGAACTGTCAGTAGTGAAAGTGAAGGTTATACGTAACACCAGTAGCAGGTCTTGGTTTGCCAGCCGACAATTTATGCATTGCATCGCTTGTTGAATTGTTTGTTTTCTTTTGGAATTTCTGAGAGCTACGAGGCTCGATTATCCAGATTTTCCGCCGACGAAGCTCTGGAAAGCATAGTCCGGAAGGGGGAGAGTGGTGGATTAGACCTAAAGAGACCAAAACCAAGAAAAAAAAATAGAGAGAGAGAGAACCCTGTAAGAGGGTTTAAAATGGGATTCGTGAAATTGTTATGTTGATGATAGCACACAAAACTTAGGATTGCCGACTTAAATAAAGAGTATTTAGTAGTCAAGAGCTAAACGGTTGTAAAAATCATGCCTTAAAATTCTTGCCACAGCGTTTCTATGCTTTAATCTCACTTTACAGTGTCGCTTAACTAAACTCTGCGTAAGCGCTATTGTATTGATGTCGACTGCCACACTGGGTATTTCATTGGAAAATCGCCGTCCAGAGGGTAAAAAAGAGGGTTGTCAGTACCAAAGTCCGTTCCTGCAACTGTAACTAATCCACTTATCATTTATTAATATTTATTACTTACACCTTTATTTTTTAAGTTCAATACTAATGGAAATATGTCAAGGTTTGTTTTGAATATACATAATAAGTATATGCTTGTTACAAAAGCCTAAAAGGAGAGTAAGATAAAGAAAAAAATAATAATAAGCTTTTTAAGTACATACCATGACAATATAATATGAAAATTGGTTTTTATAATGTTAATCTAAATTAATCCTCTTTTGCAACTTACGTTTGGTATTGTAGTAAGTTAATAATTATATTTGGTTGTCTGAGGTCAGCCTAAGTTGGTTTAAGGTTAAAGATCATAGAATAAACAATTGTTAAGTTTCAATATTACATTTTTTTGGCTGACCTAGCTACACCACTGGATAATGCCATCTTGTAAGAAGTAAAATAGATTTTTCGCTTAAGGTTATTAGTAAATATAAATATTTTTGGACGGCCTTAATGAACTTGTAATCTATACTAGTACTTTTTAATATACTATTTCTCACATGAGTTAAACTCACTGACAATACAAAAAAATGCATTAAAAAATAACAGCGCAAATATAATTAAAAACAAATAAGGTTAATTCAAATATGATACGTAAGCTAAGCATACAGGGTGTAATTTAATTGATGGCTAAAAATAAAAAGTATGATTCTTTAGCTTATTTTAGGAACAAAAGTTCATATAAACATATGTTCTAAACCTCTTAACTTTGGAGAAACAGGGTGTTAAAATTTAAAAAAAAATTAACCAATTTTGTTTTCATTTGGCAATATTATTGATGACATTAAGGGAGTAATTTATCACTAACTTAATTACATTTAATAAGTCCAGTGGCGTCTCAAGAGGCAACTGAAGGAATATTTTCAACAAAAAACAGTACGCCACTGACTGTGTAAATGTGAGTAAAATTTTTGTGCTTTTTTAGATTAAGCAAATAAAAATACTGCTTTTATGTCTCCTATTTTTTTCCCTATCTTGTTTAGTTTAAGACAAAAAATTAAATTTAAGTAAACTTTTTTCCTTAAGTAAGCCAAGGAATCATACCCGTATTTAATTTTAATCTATCAATTAAATTACACCCTGTATATTTGCCAATAAGCCAATTACTCCATCTTTTGTCTAATTTACTTTTTTGCAGTCCAATTTCTTTTTTAAGCGGTATTAATAAATTTTCATAAATCCCTTCGCTAACCCCCGCGACCGACAGAGAACCACGCCTGGTTAGTTACTAATATTATACAGACAGGTCCACGCTACTAGAAACATAAGTAGGAAACTGATGAATTTACTACCGTCCGCATCGAGTCTTACCACGTATTTGCAATAGCCGCGTATGCAGGAAAGCAAATAATATTTTATTTCAAAATTAAATATTCAAACAACCACATTTATCGCATCGGTTTTAAAAGTTTTGTTTATGCTAGCTAAAATCAGGCGAATGATGGTCAATTCGCCTAAGTGTTTTCTATGTTTTTATTACAGTGGACCTGTATGTATAACTAAAAGATGATAGATTTTCCATTAAAAGTAGGTTTAAAAAATCTGCACGATTGTAAGGGTCACTCCATTTTGTGTATGTACTGATTTTTCGATTAATTTAGTCAAATACATCATTCACACAAAGGAAAAACTAATTTTAGATCATTTCTGAAGTTAGGTATACCTTTTTTAAAACTTGTTTAGCTTATATAAGAAGCTGTTTATTTTTTAAAGCTAAGTTCTGAATTACTTTGTATAATTACGACTCATTGCTATTAAAACCTACCTGTAGGTACCATCACCAGGATTTTCACTATCTAATCGTAAAATTGGCACATCAGCTAAAGGAGATCTTTGTTCTGGGTACTGTTGCCCAGGGAATTGTTGTTGGCCAGCACCCGCTGATGGGCCGACACTGGGTCCGTACTGAGAGGAAGGTTGGGCAGCATGACCTTGTGGGTACTGCTGAGGGCCAGAATGGCCCTGGGGTCCTACGGGGCCTTGAGGTCCAGTTGGGCCTTGAGATGGACCATATTGTTGAGAGGGAGCAGATGGTTGGTGTTGACCTTGTTAAGTATAAAAATATATGATACAAAAGTTAATAAATGTTAAAACTAAAAACAAAATATTTAAATATAAATAAAAAAACTTACTTCCCGATCCTTGGAAAGGTCCAGATGGTGCTGAGATTGAGTTGCCCTGTGGTGGAAGGTACTGAAGATTGTCTAGTCTTGCGGACGAAACGTAGCCAACAAGGGCTAGAAAAACAGTAATCTAGAAAATGCAGTAAATTATTAATTACATTTTATCGATAAAATAATTTTATTTAAAAGTAATATATTATACAAATATGGTGAACGCTTTTTAGAAGTAGATATAAGGAATATTTTTTAATTTGCAATTTTTCAAAAAACTTATTTCCTATAAAAGTTGGTGCATAGGCCCAACTTAGATATCATGCACGTTGCGCCATGTCACTTCAAAACTTTGGAGGGAATTTTTGCTAATTCGTGGAAAAAAGACGATCAAAATAAACAACAAACTGAAAACGATGCGTCAACCTGTCAGAAATATGTTTGCATTTAGGCTTTCTTTGTTTAATCCCGACTTGCTAGTGTTAAACTCACAAAAACTTAATTAAACGAATCGAGCTCTCACGACGTGTATCAGCAGTAGTGAGTTTTAGGTAAATATAGCATAAATATACAGGATTATTTAAAAATCTATCACAAAACTTAAGGGGGTGATTCTACTTGACAAAAAAGGGTAGATCTTTATTATTTTTTTTTTAAATGTCATTCGTTTTCGAGTTACAAGTCGTCAAAGCTAAATTTTTATTTTAGTTTTTTCGCCATATTGCATTTATTTTTTATCTAAACAGTGGATATTTGGCACGCAAATCGAGCTTTGCAGATTCTAAAATTTTAAGGCAAAAGTATTTTTTAAAAATACCACCAGAGGGCACTAGACAATCAAAAACTTAAAAATAAGGTACTTTTTATTAAAGTCGATAAACCTCACCGTTTGGGCACCAATAGGTATCAAAGTCTTCATCAATTTTAATCAAATTACCTACATACATACAGGGTGTCCAGTTACTGAACCGACAAACTTTACGGGGCGATTCTACAACAGAAAATAAGAAAAAAACTTCATATAAACATATGTCCTAAAACGTCTTAGTTTTTGAACTACGGGGTGTTGAAAAAAAAGTGTTTTTTTAAATATTTAACACATTGTAGTTTAAAATCCAAGACGTTTAGGACATACGAATATGTTTATATGAAGTTTTTCTTAATTTCTGTTGTAGAATCGCCCCGTAAAGTTTGTCGGTTGAGTTACTGGACACCCTGTATGTATATAGGTAATTTGATTGAAATTGATGAAAACTTTGATGTCTATTGGTGCCTAAACGGTGAGGATTATCGACTTTAATAGAAAGTACGTTATTTTTAAAGTTTTGGATTGTCTATAAAATGGCGCCACCAGCTTTGCGATATCTGTCAAAATAAAAAGTTATGATGTAAATAAATAATAAGTTCTAGGAAACGTGCCCTCTGGCGGTATTTGAAAAAGGTGCTTTTGTCTTAAAATTTAAAAATCTGCAAAGCTCGATTTGTGTGCCAAATATTAACTGGATTGGTTGAAAAATAAGTGCAATATGGCGAAAAAAACAAAATAAAAATTGAACTTTGACGGCTTGTAACTCGAAAACGAATGACATTTTGGAAAAAATTATATGAAGCTTTATCCTTATTTTGTCAAGTAGAATCACCCCCTTAAGTTTCGTGATCGATTTTTGAATCACCCTGTTTGGGGGATAAGTCAAAAAAGTGAAAACTGCTTAAGAGTAAAGAATCCTTATTTAAAAAAAAACAATATTTTAAATTAGAAGATGCCAAAAATAATATGATATATCTATTTCTAACTTAATTAAAAAATTTTAAACGTATTTTTAAAATTCTGGACTTTGACAAATGAGTACCTGTGACCTGTGGCAGCTAGGTTTCTCTAATGAAACTATCCTTATATTATCATGCAGTTTTTAAATAATTGAATTAGATCTCGCAGAATATAAACCCAGAAACCCCTATATCACCAAATTCCTCTGTGAAAATCTCTATTCATTGATATAAAAATATATGGGGTATTCCATTTTAAAAATACGTTACTCGTGCTGTAACTCTTTTGTTTTTGTTTTAAATGCTTTTTTCCGATTAGGTCATTAAATTCTACGGAAAAAATACACAAAATGGCTATATTTGTTATAAAAATAAGGCCCGGTTTACTTTAAAATGAATTACCCTGTATCATGCAGGCACACAGTGGTCATTATTTTCATATTTAATAATATTATTCTATTATATATTCTTCAAACAAGTATATTTTTAAAATAAGACACAATTTGTCTAAAATTAAGAATAATATAATAAGAGATATTTAAGAAAATCTATTCTTACGGGAAAACTTAATTTTCTTTAGCCAACACAAAGTAATATTTTTATTCTCTACTTAAAACATAATTTTACTTTGAAATAAAATTCTTGTTGATTTAATATTATTTTTGTTAAAGACAATGGCTTTAAAAAAAAACTAAAAAATATATTTATTTTACAGTCAAAACAATTTATAATTATTTCTTTCACTTAAGAAAGTATAGGTTTTTGTATTAGTAAACCAAAATATTATATTCTTGGTTACCATAATTGGTATCAAAGGTATTTTCCTTATTCATTTTTGCAAAAAACGTTGTCCGTTCCACACTGCAAGATTATAAGAAGTTAAAAAAATGTACTAAGGAGATTAACAAAGGTTCAATAGATAGCCAAAAAGTAAGATGACTGCAGGCCGAGGAGGATTTTGAGGAAAACGTCGGCACCACCATGGTCTAAGTGCTGGAAAATAACGAACACCACATAAATGGTAATAAACTGGACAGAAAGAAGGTGTGGGCTCCAAAGAAACCAACGAAGTTAGATTGGTGCGATCCTGCTTGTAGAAATGGAGAAAAACGCGTCGCCCCTTAGGCGCGTTATACTACCGGATTTGGATTTAAATATTAAGTCAGACAATTGTTTTATAGCTTTTGTTCTAAAAAAATATATTTTAATAAACTGTTAAACATATTTTTTTAAAATTATTTTTAGTAAGTTAACCTTAACTTTTACTGAAAATCCTAATCAAAAGAAAATTTTTATGTTATACACTTTTAAGTACTTTTTGCTATTTAATTAGGTAGTCACAAAAATTTTATTTTTTAAAGTCTTGATTTTGCAGTTATAAACCACCATTTAAATCCTAGAAAAATTTTTGGTATAGCTTTTGGCATTTCGGATAAAGTAAAAATTTTTATGAAGAATAACTTTTTTGAAATATTAAAAATATCTTTACAGGTATAGCAAAGTTCATCGTGGACACACTTTGTAGTTTTATGGGGTAGTTGGATCACCATGCTGAATACTATCCACATTAAAGCTACAATCGTGCCGGGATTTTCAAGAACTGAAATCTTCACAAAGAAAGTACTGAAGAATACACTGGGATATGCCGGACGCAGAGCACCAAAAACTCTTGTTTTTATTAACATCTGCTGTACCAGGAAGATTTCCATTAATAGGATGCTAGACGCCTTAGCAAGGTTGGCTCTAAGAGACGTCTAGAAGGTCTAACATAACATCATACAAATATTATACTATTAAAAGCTTTGTTTTGTACTCAAACAATAACAATTGTGATAAATAATTTTTTATAAAAATCTTTAGGTTTAAATGAAAACTAAGTAGTTTTATTTGAAGAAAGTATTTAATTATGATATTCTTTAACCAAGACAACCTTAAAGTAATATATTCTTGGCCAAAGAAATGTATTCTTAACTTAAGTTTTAATTTGTTTTTGGCGAAGAAAACATATATTTTAAATTGATCGCTCGACAAGAATATATTTTCTCCAATAAAATTAGTGCTTTTCTGCGCTAGATAATCGCGTCGGCAAAAAATATCTACAAAGAAAGCATTAATATTTTTAACTTAAAAAATTATGTTTACTTAACTGAATCTACCTGTATGCTTGTACTAAAATAATGTTTTTAAGAATATTATTTACTGATAAGAAGAATATATTCTTTTCGTTATATACAACTCACAACGTGTCTTGAGTCAAAGAAAATTGTTTTAAGTTAAGATATCTTTTTTTCTGTGTAGTTTCTTGTTACTTGTTTTTAAAATAATGGTGCTTTACTCTTGACCGATTCGCCGCAAACTCAATGGCCCACACTGTACATATATTTACGTCACCACTAATTCACACAGTTGTTAAAGTGCATTTATAATTTTTTGCAGGAGTACTCGTAACCAATTAACCTAACGATCCTATTGTAGGTACCACAGAACCACTCACTTTGTTCATAGCGCTGAAGGAGAAAATTACTTAACTGCCTAAGATTACTAGATCGTGGGAAATGAAACTGGCGAATTCCGAAATTGGAGTATTCGTTTTATATGTAAAAGATCCCCACTTTTATAGAGCAGTAATTGGTTAAATGGTTTATGGGTTCTTTTATTTGAAATTTTATGATTATATTTTACGGCCATAACGCAAAAAAAACAAAGGACGATTTTATCTGAAACTATTCGAAATACGGTATAGTGTAATATGATGAGCCCAGTCATTTGATTTTGTGTTTATGTATACAGGGTGGTTTTAAAATCGATCACGAAGCTTAAAGCAGTGATTCTCTATTAGACTGACCCAAAAAAAACACCATTTTTTTACCGGTACTGTAAAAATATTGTTTAGACGACAAAAAAATATATTTATATATATATTTATATATATATATATATATATATATATATATATATATATATATATATATATATATATAGTTTAGATGTGGTTTTCTTTCTTTGCCTTCTATATATATATATATATATATATATATATATATATATATATATATATATATATATATATATATATATATATATATATATATATATATATATATATATAATCTAGGAACAAGTCAACCTTAAACCATCGAATAATTTACATTCTTAAAGAAATTTAAATTATCAGTTGTAATACCACTAGTGCTAAATTTATTTCCGAACATTTTTTTAAGAGCACGAATATTTTAAAATTATCCCGAGCCGTAGGCGAGGAAGAATTTTCTTAAATATTCGTGGCCGAGAAACAAAATCCTGGAATAATTTAAGCACGTGTGGTTTTCAGTAAGAAAATTTTACACCAAGTTTTTGTTAACTAATATTCTTTTAAATTAATATTTGTAACTTTGACACGAGCTTTAAAATTTTACTATAAAATAAATATTTTCCATTTTACCAATTGTAGTTGCAAATAAATGTAAATTTTAGAGCTTATCATTGTTTATTCTGTACTAGTACTTCAGTTTTATGATATTATTTTATATTATGTTATGTCTGAAATATTATAACTGGAACAAAATAATATTTTCTTTAATTATGTATGTGAATGACAGACATGACGTTAAAACAAATGCAATGATTATGTCAAAAAATTTCCACTATAATTCGCTTCAGGGTACCCCAGGCAGGAGAAAAAAATTTCCGATAAATACTTGTGTTGTCATGGTAATGCAACCAAAACTACACATTTGATTGGTCAAAAAACAGTGGTGTGGAATTTTTACAAAGCGTTCCTAGAAAATTTCCGTAGAAAGAGCCGTTTTCTTGATATCGCGCATTATACATTTTTTTTTGTCACGTAGATTCTGAATTTTTCATCACAAATATCAATATAATAATAAAACAAATAAATATTCCAAAGGAAATTTTATGCTTTACCTACAAAAAGCTTTCAAGTAAATTTCCATAGAACGAGCCATTACCTTGCAATTGCGGCTTAAACATTATTTTTTAAATGTGTCACGTAGATTCTTAATTTTTAAACTATGATAAATATTACTATCTTTATAAGAGATAATTATTTTAAGAAAAAATTGATGCCCTACGAAAAAGGTTCCTAACATTTTTGATAAATTAATTCCATTCAAAGTTAAAATGAACAATGTTGAAAGTCCTTTTTGTGGAGCTTAAAATTCCCTTTAGAATAATTATTTGTGGTTTAAAGATATTGATATTTGTGGTAGTTTAAAAAATTTAGAATCTACGTTGCAAAATTTAAAAAAAATGTTTAAGGAGCGATTGCAAGAAAAGGGCTAGTTCTACGGAAATTTACTAAGAGAGCTTTTTTGAAGAAAATTTAATTTCCTTTAAGATCATGAATGGTTGAAGGTTTAAGAGTGACTGATTCCGAGATTTTGTATAAAAAATGCAGCATTATTTTTACAGTACAGTTAGAAAAAAAAACTTTAAAAAATGACATTGCTCTTTTAAACTATCTTTATTTGGAATTTTTGGGCAAAATATCATTTAGAAAATATATTAAGAATTGCATTTTGAATGACTTTATTAATGTTACAGTGGTATCAAAACTTTCATAAAACTGATTTCTCAGGTATCAAATATTATTTATTTTAAATGTTTATAACAACATGACCTAAATAACTTTTATATTTTGCATTTCAAACACCTGCTTTCTCCAAATTTTCAGAAAACACATTTTTTCAGCTGAAAACGAATGTGATCAGCGCATATTCGCCAAATTATGGAGTTTAATAAAATTTTCTATTATTGTTTAAATCGATTGCACACTGAATTCAGTGTTTCATTCCCGCAGAGTACAGATCCCTGAAGATGCCTCGTGCAATCGATGGCGACTAACCAGAAACGTCGGTAAACGATTTTAACTTGACGCGGTCCAAACCCAAGAACCAAGATTCCTCAACTGATAGTTTTATCTATTTTGTGCGATAAAATCTAGAAAATATAAGGGCGATGTAAATTTATATTTTGAAACAGGAGTACACCAAACAAATGCTTTTACCTTTTAGTTTACCAACAACATTTATTTTGGATAAAAGATTACAAAACTAAGTGCTATTACACAGTACACATTTTTAGTCCATTATGCCTTTAATGATACCGATGAACATGAACCAATTACTAGTCGTCCTGAATTAGACGAAGAACTAATCTTGTTTATGAATCTTAATCTTCATTTATATCCTTGAATGGGTTTTATATAAATAAAACTTTAATTTCACTTATTACATAGTTGCCCTATTTATTAATCGTTCTAAAGATCAAGTTCGTCGTGGATCATGAAATTTGAGAAATATCAGGATTAAAACGCTATTTATCTTATGAAATAAATTCTTTATAAATTTTTATTTATTTAAATATATATATATATATATATATATATATTGCTATTTTCATATACCGGGTGAGGACTTCAAAAATCCCATGTAATTTTTAACGGGGTCAATTATTAGCTCCCTAATTATTTTAGAGAAAAATTCTATTGAAGTTTATTGAAGAGCATGCAAATCTACGTCCATGGTAAAAACTTTAGATTTTTCGCTTAACCCGTTTGCTGGTTAGATGCTAATATATTTTTAAAAATTGTTACATTATTATCGCCTCATATTTATGAACAACAATAAAAATACCAGTTAGCGTGACATAACGTTGTCATTTTGAAATTTAGTGCTTTATTATTATCAAAAAATCGTACAGTGAAAAGATTAAAGTTGTATTAATTTTAAAAATTTCGTTTTAAAATTTCAAATTTTTTTGTCAATTGTAACACTTATCCTGGAACATACTGTATGTGTAAAGTTTTTACTTTAAAATACTTTAAATTAAAAAAAAAAGATAAATAAGTTGCGTATGAAAAAGTAGGAGATACAAAAAACAAGCAAAATGTAAAAATTTGGTAAAGTCAAAACACACACAAAAAAATACCCCTTTTAAAAGTTAAAACATATACAGGGTTTGACAAAGACAAGGATAAGGCTTTGGTAGAGATACCAATGACAAAAATAGGGCAAAAATTCTTTATATACATTGCTGTTAAATGGCCCAAATTTTTAATATTGAAAATTTTTCTTTTTTTTTAATTGAGGTTTTTGTAATTGATAATGAAACTTGGTATATTTAGAGCATTATTTATCTTTTGATCAAAAATCTTTGTTACTTCAACAATCAGTGGCGTTGCTTCAGACATTTTGAAATTATTTTCATAAATTTTTTCGTTTTAAAAATTTTTGTGAATCTGGTACGGGGAACTTTTTTACTGATTAACTTTTAACGATTTTCAAAATAATTTAACTTCAAGCTAACTTAATACAAATGAAGTAACTTTAAAAATTAAAGAAAACACAACTTTTTACAAAAAATGGTAAAAATTAATAAAATTGCCATAAATTTTGACACTAGTTCATATAAGTTACAAAAGATTAATTGTAAGTGTATTTTAATGGATATTTTATCTGTAGCGAATTAAATTCAATTTAAAAAATTAATTTAAATATAAAGGAAAAAATCAATTTTTCAAAGCAACCTTTTATCTCATGTTACCATTTAACAGCTGTGTTTATATCACATTTTGATATATTTTTTTTGGTCACGGAATATTCTAGTAAGTGGAAGATCTTAAAATCACTCTGTAAATCCTTTTAGCACAATTCTCACTGATTCACCACAGTCCTTAAAACAAGCCTTTAACACACAATTAAAATATTTGTATAAAATTAAAATCACTCACTTTATTCATTATTGTTGGAAAACAACTGATTTCCTAAACTACTTCAGATTATCTCAACGTGAGAAGTAAAACTAATGCATTGTAAAATTGGGGTATTCTTTTTATACAGGAATAAACTTCCCCACTTTTTTGATCCAATTAAAGAACTAAGAGCTTCCTAATTGCTTGTGATGTTTAAATTTCATGATTTAATATGAACTTGATCTTTTAAATCATATTAACGTAATTATCTGATCTAAGTGGTATGTAATCAGAGATTTATCTTTAAAGCTATTGTATAATCTAAACCGATTTTGAACATCCTTGTTATTTGGATAATTATTGGCTTCAATTTGGGATGAGTACTTAGGTAATGTGTCTTCTAATTGCTTTGCTATATATTGACAGGCGCGCAAATTTTTTTTAGTTTGTTTCTAACAAAAAATGGGTCATTCTATTACCACGGGTGCAATTTTTTTCTTTATTGATATTGACGAAACTAGGTAGGGGTGTTAGATTAACAAAAGTCATTTTTAAGTGTTTATGATAGGCTTTTACGACTTCTGGTTTCATCGAAAATTACTGGAACTTTTGATTTTTCAATGGGACACACTCTATATTTTTTGTTTTTCGAATTCTAGATCATTTTTAGTCGGAAAACCATATTTTTAAAACAAATTTTGGTCAAATTGCGAATTCAGTATCAAAAAAATAATAAATGTTGTTTATTTTAAAGAAAATGAAGTAATGGGTCGTAGTGCTTTACATCCTTGGATTCGCTTTAAAATACTGCATTTAGAAAATATTATGAAAGTGATATGGTCCTATTTTAGTTTTTGAGCTACGGTAAAAAAAAAAACTAAAAAAGTAAGTTTAGAGCCCCTCCAGTAAAAAAGTTTAAAAAGACATAATCGATCTCGTATTTTTCTGAAAGTAAGTAAAGTATGAGAGTGATTTTAGAATGATCATGGCACTCTAGATGAAAAATGAAAAATTAATATTAAAATAAAATTTGACCAAAATTTGTTTTAAAAATATTGTATTTTGACTAAAAATGATCTAAAGAACCCGAAAAACAAGAAATATACAAGGTGTCTCATTTAAAATCAAAAGTTTCGGTATTTTCCGGTGAAACCGAAAATAGTAAAAGCCTATTATAACTACCTAAAAACGACTTTTCGATAGTCTAACAACCCTACCAAGTTTCGTCAGTATCAATAATGAAATAAAAAAAGGCAGCTGGAAAGTGATCTCGTTGTCACCCGGTTTACTATGAAGAACGAATCTGTCCTTGCATAATATAATAAAAATAATAAATTAATTTATTGCTTTTAAAGTAATCATAATTTTATTATATTATGCAAGCACAGAATAGTCCTTTATAGTATACAGGGTTTTCATTTAAAAAGTTACCACTCTATTAATTAAGGGAAATGTTTTTAACAAAAATTGGACGGCGCGCGGAGCCCCTTCAACCCCTAGTCACCAGGGCCCCCACCATTAAATTTTTAAATGAGAAGGAAAGTCGAGTGATACATCATTTTAAAGCGCCTAAGGAGTACTTTATAACCCTAAAATATAAAGTCAATATCTTCACCTACTACAAAATGGCGGTACTTGGAATGGCCGTATTTCCGAAACTAATAAAGTTAAATGTACTAAATGTTGTATTTTTTAAAAACCCTATTAAAAATCTCTTTAATGGGTATACTAGTGAAAATATACAGGGTAGGATAAAAAGTCGTAATTTTTTTTTAATTGAGCACCCTGTATATAATATTATCAATAATAAGATCTTTAAAAGAGCTTTTAAGAAAATACCCCATTAAATACATCTTACTTTATTAGTTTAGAAATTGCCTGATAAATCCAGAAATGCACTTATATACAGGCGGTGCTGTATTAACTATTAGGCCGACTAGGCTACAGCCTAGGGCGCCATGAAAAATAGGCGCCAGACAAAGGAGTCTTTAAAAAGTTTAGGTCGGGTTAGGATTTTGCCTTGTGAGTAAGGCGCTCTGGAATAAGATAGAATAAAATAGGTGTGAAAAGAAGGGAAAGACCTTTTTTGCCCTTTAAATTTTAATCTGGTTGGTGGAGTAAGGCGCTTTGCAGTGCACTAAAAATAAGCGCCACGCAGGGAAGGACTTTTTTAATTTTGTTGAATTTTTGGTGGTATATTTATCTTAACAATAAGCGCTCCTTGACTTCCTGCCTAGGGCGCCCCAAACGGCCCTGTATACAGGGTGATTTTTAATGACAGTACTTTAAAGGCCGATTCCATATGTAGTTTAATAAAAAGGTTTTTATAAAGAAATGTTCGGAGTTGATTTACTTCTGAAGGCGTTAAAGTTTAAAAAGAAAGTTGATATTTTTTAAATATTAAAAAATATATTTTAAACCGATTTGGTTAAAATTTGATTAGGTTTATTTTAATACTAAGACGCTTGTTTAGCTCTAGCTTGTTCTAAAATATAAGTTCAGTGGCGCCTTAGTAGCCACTACAGACACTACTATTAGAAAAATATTGCACAGTCAAATAAGGCCAGGCACTAATAGTACCGGCCCTATTTTGACATCTGAGCTTGCGCAGATGCATGATGGAACTGTTCATATAACCGAAAGGCGGCCGACCATTAAATAAAAGTTTTTATAAGTAAAAATACTCAAAAACCTTGCTTTTTTAAATGTATTTTCTGTATTTGTGTAAAACAAAACCCTACAACAAAAAGAAATAAAAAAACTACCAAAATTTTTTTCCTACTTTTTTAGGTTAATGGCACTGTCAAAATAATTTGCAATAACTCTAAATTATGGGTACAAGCACTCTATGAATAAGACCTGTATTAATAATATCCGAGCTTAATAAGGCAACTTGCAATAATTCTCTACTAAGAAAAATAGGTACGCCACTGATCGTTTTTGAGATCTTATATTTTTTTCCAATTAAGCATTTTAAAATACAACTCGTCAGCCTAAAAAGTTCTTTTTTAAACCGATTTAACAAAATAATTTAAAACCACAAAAAGTCAGTGGTGTATTTTTTCCTCAATAATATTGACTGTAATGCTTACTGTAACATTACTGGACTCAATAATTTAAATTTATTTAGAGGTAAATTAAATTCTTAGGGGGCATCCATAAGTTACGTGATGCATTTACAGGGGACAGGGGGTCGAGTTTAAACTGACCAAATTTTACCGTAGGAGGAGAAGGGTCTGTGCAAATATAATAAATATCTTCCTAACTAACTTCTGACGCCATGTGCATAAGGGTTACTACCCTTTATTTTGAAGAATGAATCACCTCCCAAAATGTATCGCATTTGTTTAGAAATATCATATATAAGAGTGTTTTACTTTCCTTGAATAAACCTGTACAGTTTTATTATCTACACCATGGGCACTGTAGCCTTAAAAGTTAATAACATAAAAAGCAAAATTATAGCTATTTATGTATCAAGGGCGTTACTAGGACTATAATGCCCTGAAGGTCGAAATAGCCCGAGGGCTAGATTTCGACCTGATGGGCATTATAGTCCAGTAAAGCCCGTGGTGCATACAATGCTTTATGTTTTACCCAAAAAGAGTTTTTCAATGACTTATTACATTATTTATTCGCAATATAAAAATAAGTTGCACCTGTACCTGTATACGTAAGTAGATAATGACTGGTGTTAAGTTTGACTTTGATGTTTCTATCAGTTAGTCAGTTGGCATTTTTTATTTAACGATTTGCTCAAAATGTAAGAAATTCCACAAAATATAAGAGAAAAGGCCATAAAAGCGACCGAAAACCTTTTGCCAGTTAAATCAAGGCAACAGTATGATCGGGAGTATGGCATATTTGGTATTTGGAAAGATGCGAACGCAATTCTTCAAATAACCGAAACCGTTTTAATGGCATATTTTCAGGAACTGGTAAGTTATTGATTTTATTTTAATGCATATGTTTGTATAAACTTGATCTTTATTGTGAGAGAAATAAATAAGCAATAAAATTTCCATATTAGCGCATTAGGGCATTATAAGCGGGCATTATCATAATACCTGCTTATAATGCCCTAGGTGTGATAGCAGGTATTATTGCTACCATAACATATTCCGTTTCTAAGGTATTACAGATTAATAATAGATGGGTAAAACATA